>WNGS01006502.1:63353-84909 GCA_020271785.1 Procambarus virginalis | reverse complement strand
GAGACCTCAGATTGGCGTGAAGTCACCATTGGAATCCCACAGGGCTCTGTACTCGGCCTATCCTTTTCTGATATACGTAAACGATCTTCTGGAGGGCA
The DNA here is from genome assembly GCA_020271785.1 of Procambarus virginalis. NCBI lineage: Eukaryota > Metazoa > Arthropoda > Malacostraca > Decapoda > Cambaridae > Procambarus > Procambarus virginalis. The sequence continues at coordinate 84,811 of WNGS01006502.1, read as the reverse complement.
TAGACTCATTCCTCTCAATGTTGCTGACAATGCCAAATTATGAGAAGGATTAAGACAGAGGACAGCTTGTGGCCTTAAGAAGACCTAGACAAAGTGAATGAATGGTTTGTTAGAGTTTAACCCAAGCAAAGTAATGTACTGAAGATAGGTGTAGGGAGCAAGAGGGCAGTTACAAGGTATCATTTGGGAGATGAAATTCTTCAAGAGTCAGAGAGAGAGAGAGACACAGGGAAAAGTCAAAGTGACCAAATGAAGGAAATGTTAGCCCAAGTTTGGGAAGAATTCAGGAAGGAGATGCATGAAATGAAGAATACAATAAACAACCTGCACAGTGAGCTGACAGCAGCAAAGGAGATCAAATCCCTCACAGAGAAAAATATTGAGGTTGAACATCAGGTAATCATCCAAAGAGAAAATGAAGATTTTGCATTTGAAGGAAATGCCTCTGTACCTGAAACATTTGTGGAAATACTGAGAAAGAGCTCAGAAGCAATGGCCACAGTGAAGGAGGTAGCCATGCAAGCAGCTACCTTACAGGAAGCAACAAGGTGCACCAGTCAGCTGCTGGAAAGACAAAGATCAGTGGAAGCTGGAGGCATCAATGAACAGGATGGCTCCTATAGGCATGGATGGAATTGCAATAACAGAGAGGCAGTGAATGGAATACTAAAGGTTTTAAAGATGGAAGGGGCTGAACAAAACATTGAGAAGGCTTTCAGAGTGGGCTTGTACAACATGGACAGAGACCGCCTGGTAAAGATAGTGTTTGCAAACGAAACCATGAAGGATGATATTCTAGAAAGGAAGAGCCATCTGCAGAATGTGGGAGAATTATAAAAGTATTCCTACAGAGGGACAGGACAAAGGAGGGGAGAGCCATGGCTACTTAAGCAAGGAAGAAGTGCAGGGAGAGAGGAGTAAACCAGGAAATCACAGCCCCCAACACAACATTCCCAAAGGCAAGGGGGGGAACCCACAACCAGCATCCCAGCAACACCAGAGGGGAGGGCAGAGGAGGGTGGTGTTTACTCATCCATTCAAATGCTCTCTAAACCCTCCCTCCCCCTCACCCCATTCTGACCCTGCCACCCTTCCCCCAATCCCACAATGTCCCCCCTCCCTCCTATCCCCCCTGTCCCTCCTCCCCCTTTATCCCATACCCACCCTATCCCTCTTCCCCCCCCTTACCCCATATCCTTCATGTCCCCCCCCCCACCTCCTTACCCCATTCCCTACCTGTCCCTCCCTCCCTTAACCAAACACCCCCCCACCCCAGAATTCTCTGAGACCCTGTTAACCACCTCACAGATCTTCACACCTATGAAGCAGCTTCCTCCTTCAGCAGAACGCTCACCAAGAAGAGGATATGAGAAGAGACAGAAGAAAGTGAGCTTCAAGGCAATGTACACTAACATAGATGGGATTATAAATAGAACAAGTGAACTTGGAGAATGGGCACTAGAAGAAAACCCAGACATAATAGCATTCACCGAAACAAAGCTAACGAACACCATAACAAATGTCGTGTTTCCTCAGGACTATTATGTAGTGAGAAAAGAGAGAGAAGGAAGAGGAGGAGGTGGTGTAGCTCTGCTTCTGCTGATAAGAAAAGGCTGGAGTTTTGAAGATTTCAATCTTCAGGGCTGTGAAGATTTCAGTAACTACATAACAGGTACCATAGCAATTGGAGGACAAAAAATTATAGTAGTAGTCATATATATAACCTCCACCAAACGACAGAAGACCAGACAGGAAAATGATAGAAACAACATGGCCACTATCAATATAATAGAGATAGCAGCTTCTGTAGCTAGCATGAACGGATCCAGATTATTAATTATGCGGGACTTTTACCACGGGAAGATAGACTGGGAGAACAAGACCTACATGGAGGACCAGACACATAGAGAGCTAAGCTGCTGAACGTGGAAACAAGAAACTTCCTAAACCAACACATCAAGGGATCGACAAGAATGAGAGGAGAGAATGAACCAGCTATTCTTGATCTGATATTTACCCTAAATAAGTCGGATATAAGGAAAGTTAAGTTGGAAGCCCCTTGGTAATGAATGATCACAGTGTATTGATCTTTGAGTAACTGGTAGAGCTAGGATTTATCTCCCCAAAAAAGAACCAGGAAACAAAGGGCTGGTGTAATGAAAGGGAAATTATGAGGAGATGAGAAAATTCCTAAAGATATACCATGGAACACAGAACTCAAAACTAAGTCTGTACAAGACATGATGGACTATGTCACCCAAAAGTGTCAGGAGGCAGTAAACACGTTCATTACAGCCCGACAGAAAAAAAAAGAGAAGCAAAAAAAGAATCTATGGTTTAATAGGGCATGTATGAAAGCAAAGGAACTAAACAAAAAGGCGTGGAGGAACTTCCGAACTAACAGAACACCAGAGAGCAGAGAGATATACCAGAGAACCAGGAACGAGTATATTAGTGTGAGAAGAGAAGCTGAGAAAAAGTATGAAAATGATATAGCTAATAAAGCCAAGACTGAACCAAAGCTACTCCACAGTCACATCAGAAGGAAAACAACAGTGAAGGAACAGGTGACGAAACTTAGAACGGGTGAGGAGAGGTACACAGAGAATGACAAAAAGGTATGTGAAGAACTCAACATGAGGATCCAGGAGGTCTTCACAATAGAACAAGGTGAGGTCAATTCACTAGGAGAGGTGGCAGTAAACTAGGCGGCCTTGGAAGAGTTCGAAATTACAAGAGATGAGGTCGAAAGGCATCTGTTGGATCTGGACGTGAGAAAGGTTGCTGGCTCGGACGAAATTTCACCATGGTTATTGAAAGAGTGTGCAGGAGCACTTTGCTTGCCACTCTCCATAGTGTATATTAGGTTACTGGAGACGGGAGACCTACCAGATATATGGAAGACGGCTAATGTAGTTCCAATATACAAAAAGGATAACAGACAAGAGGCGCTGAATTACAGGCCAGTGTCCTTGACTTGTGTACCATGCAAGGTGATGGAGAAGATCGTGAAAAAACAGTAATTCATCTGGAGAGAAGGGACTTCGTGGCAACTCATCAACAAGGGTTCAGGGAGGGTAAATCTTGCCTTACAGGCTTAATAGAATTCTATGATCAGGTGACAAAGACTAAGCAAGAAAGAGAAGGATGGGCGGACTACATTTCTTTTTTGGACTGTCGGAAAGCCTTTGACAGAATACCCGTATGAGGCTGATGCATAAGCAGGAGCAACAGGCAGTAGTAACTGGTAGGGCGCTCCAGTGGATAAGGAAGCACTTAAGCAATAGGAAGCAGAGAGTTGCAGTGAGGCGTGAGACCTCAGATTGGCGTGAAGTCACTAGGGGAATCTCACAGGGCTCTGTACTCGGACCTATCCTGTTTCTGATATACGTAAATGATCTCCCAGAGGGTATAGACTCATTCCTCTCAATGTTTGCTGACGACGCCAAAATTATGAGAAAGAATAAGACAGAGGAGGACAGCTTGAGGCTTCAAGAAGATCTGGACAAGCTGCAGGAATGGTCCTTATCTTGAGGATACCTTGAGGTGCTTCCGGGGGCTTAGCGTCCCCGCGGCCCGGTCATCGACCAGGCCTCCTGGTTGCTGGACTGATCAACCAGGCTATTGGACGAGGCTGCTCGCAGCCTGAGGTATGAGTCACAGCCTGGTTGATAAGGTATCCTTTGGAGGTGCTTATCCAGTTCTCTCTTGAACACTGTGAGGGGTTTGCCAGTTATGCCCCTGATGTGTAGCGGGAGCATGTTGAACAGTCTCGGGCCCCTGATGTTGATAGAGTTCTCTCTCAGAGTACCAGTTGCACCTCTGCTTTTCAACGGGGATATTCTGCACATCCTGCCATGCCTTCTGGTCTCATGTGACGTTATTTCTGTGTGCAGGTTTGAGACCAGACCCTCTAATATTTTCCACGTGTAAATTATTATGTATCTCTCCTGCCTGCGCTCAAGGGAATACAGATTTAGGCTCTTTAGTCGGTCCCAATAGTTTAGATGTTTTACTGAGTGGATTCTAGCAGTAAAGGACCTCTGCACGCTCTCCAGGTCAGCAATTTCTCCAGCTGTGAAAGGGGCTGTCATTGTGCAGCAGTACTCCACTCTAGAGAGCACAAGCGTTTTGAAAAGTGTCATCATCGGTATAGCATCTCTAGTGTGAAAAGTTCTTGTTATCCAACCTGTCATTTTTCTTGCAGTTGTGATGGCTACTTTATGGTGTTCTTTAAAGGTAAGGTCTTCCGACATGAGTACACCCAGATCCTTTACATTGCCTTTTCGTTCTATGTTATGATTTGTCTGAGTTTTGTACGTGGTTTCCGTTTTTATATTTTCATTTTTTCCATAGCGCATGAGCTGGAACTTATCCTCGTTAAACACCATATTATTTTCTGTAGCCCATAGAATGACCTGATCTACATCTGACTGGAGGTTTGACGTGTCCTCTATGTTGCCTACTCTCATGAAGATCCTAGTGTCATCTGCAAAGGATGATACAGTGCTATAGGTTGTGTTCTTGTCTATGTCCGATATGAGGATGAGAAAAAGTACTGGAGCAAGCACAGTACCCCGGGGGACTGAGCTCTTAACGGTTGATGGGCTGGATTTTATTTCGTTGACTATTACACATTGGGTTCTGTTAGTCAGGAAATTGTAGATCCATCTGCCTATTTTTCCGGTAATTCCTTTTGAGCGCATTTTATGTGCAATAACACCATGGTCACATTTATCAAAAGCTTTTGCGAAATCTGTGTAAATTACATCAGCGTTTTGTTTGTCTTCCATAGCATCCAATGTCATATCATAGTGGTCCAGCAACTGCGACAGGTAAGAGCGCCCTGTTCTGAAACCATGTTGTCCGGGGTTATGGAGATGCTGTGATTCCATGTATTTTGTGAGCTTACTTCTTAGCACTCTCTCAAAAATTGTTATGATGTGCGATGTTAACGCTATCGGTCTGTAATTTTTTGCCTCTGCCTTATTTCCTCCTTTTTGAAGTGGTGCTATCTCTGCTGTTTTTAGTATATCAGGAATAACGCCAGTATCTAGGCTTTGTCTCCACAGAATGTGAAGGGCCTGCGATAGTGTTTTTTTACAGTTCTTGATGAATATGAAGTTCCAAGAATCCGGGCCTGGTGCAGAGTGCATAGGCATACTGTTTATGGCTTCTTCAAAATCCAGTGGGGATAGGGTGACGTCTGATATATGATTTGATGTTGGTATCATATCCATGAAAAATTCATTTGGGTTATCGATCTTTAGTGCGTTTAATGGCTCGCTGAAGACAGAGTCGTACTGCTTCCTCAGTAACTCGCTCATTTCTTTGTTGTCATCGGTGAAAGTTCCATCTCCCTTTCGCAGGGGCCCGATACTAGATGTGGTTTTTGATCTTGATTTTGCATAGGAGAAAAAATATTTTGGGTTTCTCTCTATTTCACTGATGACCTTTTGCTCTCTTTGCCTCTCCTGGCTTTTGTATGATTCTTGTAGCTTGAGTTCAATTGTTCCTATTTCTGTGGTCGAACAAATGGTTGTTAGAGTTTAACCCAAACAAATGTAATATAATGAAAATATTTATGGGAGCAGAAAACCAGATAAAAGGTATCATTTGGGAGATGAAATACTTCAGAGAGATGAATAAATTCAGAGAGAAAGAAAGAAAGACCTGGGGGTTGATATCACGCTAGTCCTGTTCCCTGAAGCCCATATCAAAAGGCATCAGCGGCATAAACCATGTTGACTAGCATAAGAACGGCCTTTAGAAACCTGTGTAAGGAATCTTTCATAACTTTGTGTACCACATATTTCAGACCAATCCTGAAGTATGTGGCTCCAGCATGGTGTCCATATCTAGTCAAGCATAAGACTAAACTGGAAAAGGTTCAAAGGTTTGCCACCAGACTAGTACCCGAACTGAGGGGTATGAGCTACGAGGAGAGTCTACAAGCATTAAACCTCATGTCACTGGGAGACACAAGAATTAGAGGGGACATGACCACCATATAAAAGATTCTCAGAGTAATTGATAGGGTAGATAAAGACAGACTATTTATCACAAGGGGCACACTCACTAGGGGACACAGGCGGAAATTGAGTACCTAAATGAGCCATAGAGACGTTAGAAAGAATTTCTTCAGTGAGTGAGTAGTAACAAATGGAATGCATTAGGAAGTGATGTGGTGGAGGCTGACTCCATACACAGCTTCAAGTGTAGATATGATAGAGCCCAGTAGGCTCAGGAACCTGTATATTAGTTGATTGATAGTTGAGAGACGGGACCAAAGAGTTAGAGTTCAACCCCCGCTAGCACAACCAGGTAAGTACAACTAGGTAAGTACACACACACCATATTAGGTGGTGGAGGCTGACTCCATACACAGCTTCAAGTGTAGATATGATAGAGCCCAGTAGGCTCAGGAATCTGTACATTAGTTGATTGACGGTTGAAAGGCGGGACCAAAGAGCCAGAGCTCAACTCCCGCAAGCACAACTAGGTAAGTACACACATACGAGTCACAGCCAGCGGTGTGGGAGGATGCAGGAGGGTCGCGCTCTACGATTATCGTCAATATTCTTGGGATTATTAAGCCTACAGTGACAGACCACAGATCTAGGCTATCACAAAGTGTATGACCGCACATAGGAAAGATAAAATATAGTGCTACCACTAGAACTTTGTTTTAAACAGTGAACATTTGCCAGCACAGGTCACGTGGGAGAGACACAAGGCTTTGTTTACATATTGGTACCAAGGAATATTTGGCCTACAGTGAACAGTGGTACAGTAAAGCAGTGAACTGTAACACAACAGACATAATGATACAGTGACTGACTCCAGAGCTTTGTGTTAGATAGAGAAGAACCGCCGACATCAATCAACTAGCACTTAGTGAAGACCACTGGGAGAGACGAGGACCACCTCGTCATCCAGACATCTCTATTATTCACCTAGTTGTGTGTACGGGAGGCTGACTGGTATGTACCCAATGGTACAATGGTACATATAATGGTACATGGTACTAATCTATGGTGCTCCATTAGATAAGGGAGTACCTAAGTAACAGAAGGCAGCGAATCACTGTGAGGGGGTGAGGTCTCAGATTGACGAGAAGTCACCAGTGGGGTCCCGCAGGGTTCAGTCCTTGGACCCATACTGTTTCTTATATGTAAATGATCTTCCAGAGGGTATAGAATCATTCCTCTCATTGTTTGCTGGTGATGCAAAAATTATGAGGAGGATTAAGACGGAGGAAGACAGTATGAGACTACAAGATGACTTAGACAGACTGAATCAATGGCCCAACAAATGGCTACTAAAGTTCAACCCAAGTAAATGTAAGGTAATGAAACTAGGCAGTGGGAACAAGAGGTAAGATATAGGATACAGAATGGGAGATGAAGTCCTTCATGAAACGGGCAGAAAGAAGGATCTAGGAGTTGATATCTCACCAATCTGTCTCCTGAAGCCCACTTCAAAAGAATAACATCTGCGGCGTATACGAGGCTGGCTAACATCAGAACTGCCTTCAGGAACCTGTGTAAGGAATCATTCAGAACCTTGTGTACCAATCCTGAGTGTAAGACCAATCCTGGAGTATGCGGCCCCAGCATGGAGCCCATACCTTGTCAAGCACAAGGCGAAGCTTGAAAAAGTTCAGAGATATGCCACTAGGCTAGTCCCAGAACGAAGAGGCATGAGTTACGAAGGAAGGTTGCGGGAAATGCACCACACGACACTAGAAGGCAGACGAGTGTGTGTGTGTGTATTCACCTAGTTGTATTCACCTAGTTGTGTTTGCGGGGGTTGAGCTCTGCTCTTTCGGCCCGCCTCTCAACTGTCAATCAACTGTTTACTAACTACTTTTTTTCCACACCACACACACACACACACCAGGAAGCAGCCCGTGACAGCTGACTAACTTCCAGGTACCTATTTACTGCTAGGGAACAAGTGCATCAAGGTGAAAGAAACTGTGCCCATTTGTTTCTGCCTGGTGAGGGAATCGAACCCGTGCCACAGAATTTCGAGTCCTGCGCACTATCCACCAGGCTACCAGGCCCCCTATGTGTGTGTGTACTCACCTAGTTGTACTCACCTAGTTGTGTTTGCGGGGGTTGAGGTCTGGCTCTTTGGTCCCGCCTCTCAACCGTCAATCAACAGGTGTACAGATTCCTGAGCCTATTGGGCTCTATCATATCTACACTTGAAACTGTGTATGGAGTCAGCATCCACCACATCACTTCCTAATGAATTCCATTTGTCAACCACTCTGACACTAAAAAAGTTCTTTCTAATATCTCTGTGGCTCATTTGGGCACTCAGTTTCCACCTGTGTCCCCTTGTGCATGTGCCCCTTGTGTTAAATAGCCTGTCTCTATCTACCCTATCAATTCCCTTCAGAATCTTGAATGTGGTGATCATATCCCCCATAACTCTTCTGTCTTTCAGCGAAGTGAGGTTTAGTTCCAGCAGTTTTTCCTCGTAGCTCATACCTCTCAGCTCGGGTACTAGTCTGGGGGCAAACCTTTGAACCTTTTCCAGTTTAGTCTTATCCTTGACTACATATGGACTCAATGCTGGGGCTGCATACTCCAGGATTGGCCTGACATATGCGGTATACAAAGTTCTGAATGATTCTTTACACAAGTTTCTGAATGCCGTTCGTATGTTGGCCAGCCTGGCACATGCCGCTGATGTTATCCTCTTGATATGTGCTGCAGGAGACAGGTTTGGCGTGATATCAACCCCCAAGTCATTTTCTTTCTCTGACTCCTGAAGAATTTCCTCTCCCAGATGAAACCTTGTATCTGGCCTCCTATTCTCTACACCTATCTTCATTACATTACATTTGCTTGCGTTAAACTCTAACAACCATTTATTCGACCATTCCTTCAGCTTGTCTAGGTCTTCTTGAAGCCTCAAACAGTCCTCTTCTGTTTTAATCCTTCTCATAATTTTGGCATCGTCCGCAAACATTGAGAGAAATGAATCGATACTCTCCGGGAGATCATTTACATATATCAGAAACAAGATTGGACCGAGTACAGAGCCCTGTGGGACTCCACTGGTGACATCACGCCAATCGGAGGTCTCACCCCTCACCGTAACTCTCTGCTTCCTATTGCTTAGGTACTCCCTTATCCACTGGAGCACCTTACCAGCTACACCTGCCTGTCTCTCCAGCTTATGTACCAGCCTCTTATGCGGTACTGTGTCAAAGGCTTTCCGACAATCCAAGAAAATGCAGTCCGCCCAGCCCTCTCTTTCTTGCTTAATCTTTGTCACCTGGTCGTAGAATTCTATTAAGCCAGTCAGGCAAGATTTACCCTCCCTGAACCCATGATGGCGATTTGTCACGAAGTCCCTTCTCTCCAGATGTGTTACCAGGTTTTTTCTCACGATCTTCTCCATCACCTTGCATGGTATACAAGTCAAGGACACTGGCCTGTAGTTCAGTGCCTCTTGCCTGTCGCCCTTTTCTGTATATTGGGACCACATTCACCGTCTTCCATATTTCTGGTAGGTTTCCCGTCTCCAGTGACTTACTATACACTATTTAGAGTGGCAAGCAAAGTGCCTTTGCACACTCTTTTAGTACCCATGGTGAGATCCCGTCTGGACCAACAACCTTTCTAACATACAGATCTAGCAGGTGTCTCTTGACCTGCTCTCTCGTAATTTCTAACTCTTCCAAGTCCGCCTGGTTTACCTCCCTTTCTCCTAGCACAGTGACGTCATCTTGTTCTATTGTGAAGACCTCCTGGAACCTCTTGTTGAGTTCTTCACACACCTCTTTATCATTCTCTGTATACCTGTCCTCGCCTGTTCTAAGTTTCAGTACCTGTTCTTTCACTGTTGTTTTCCTTCTGATGCGACTGTGGAGTAGCTTTGGTTCGGTCTTGGCTTTGTGTGTACTCACCTATTTGTACTCACCTATTTGTGCTTGCGGGGGTTGAGCTTTGGCTCTTTGGTCCCGCCTCTCAACTGTCAATCAACTGTATGTGTGTGTGTGTGTGTGTGTGTGTGTGTGTGTGTGTGTGTGTGTGTGTGTGTGTGTGTGAAAAATAGTAGTTAGTAACAGTTGATTGATTGACAGTTGAGAGGCGGGCCGAAAAGAGCAGAGCTCAACCCCCCGCAGGTACAACTAGGTGAATACACACACGCATATTCGGGATTGGTCTGTTGCACATACAATCAGGACTCCCACACTCACACATACTCAGGATGGTTCATGTGCACACAATCAGGACGGTGTTCTCGCACATACACCCAGGAAGGAACTCATTCATACACAAACTTTGCATGGCATTCTCGCATACACACCCTTCCAGAAAGGTACTCGTACACAAACATTCACAAAGGCGGTTGCACGCACTCAGGAAGGCACATTTTTACTCAATAAAGAAGGCACATTTTTACACAATCAGGAAGGCATGTAATCTCAAACCGGCACTCTCGCACACACACTCAAGAAGGGACTCATACTCACACATACATACACACACACACAGAGTAAAAAACTCATATACTTAATTAAATGACAAACTAAATATTCATTATGATTAAAATAAGTTTCCAAATTTAAGTTATATTTTTTTTCAGAATTATATGCATGTCTCTACCGGAGGAGGTCAGATAGTTCATATTTCAGCCTCTAATGGGCATGTCATCAACATACCTTCAGTAGACATAAAGCTGTAGGTCCAAGGCACTGGACGCTCTTCTCAGTAGTACTCATGTAAAAATTCGCAAACCGGTCAAAGGAGGGGAAACATGTGGCGGCATCATCTACTAGATCATACATGTGAGCTTCAGGGCTGAGAAAAGCACTGGTGACCATTTTGTTCATGCTACTATTGAGGAGAAAGTTTTTCTTCACAAGAACCTTAAACCTCATGTCTACTGCAGGAATGTTGATGACATCTTGCAGGGCCCTGATGTGGACCACTCCCTGCAGCTTAAAGAAGACTTCGAATTGAATTTCAAGGCTTACTCTTATTTATGAGATGGAGAGTAAAGGTTAAGCTGCCTTTTCTAGATGTAACAGTCTCGCAAAGGAATGGTGGCTTTTCAAACTTCATCTATACTAAGAGAACTAATGTAGGAAAGAGGCTTAATGCTAGTAGCGAGTGCCCTGGCCGTCATGCTACCTCTGAAGAAACGGCCAACGGTTCAAAATATGTCCCACCTATTAAATTATTGTACAGGAATTTCTTTATAATCGTCAACAAAATGAAATAAAGTTTCAAAGCCATTATTAACAGAAACGTATCGACCTTCTGACATTAACTAGAAGAGCATTACCATGCTTATGAAGAAATGCTCAGACACCAAGCAAAACGCCATGAAACACCACAGACGTTCATATTTTCATATGCCCACTTGGGGGCTGTCTGTCTCAACGATCTCAGTATATAAGCAAAACAATATCATCGCTTTCAAAACACCATCAACATGGCTGTTTCGAAGACAACAAATTCTTTACTTAACCTGATCATCACCATTCCTTTTCCCCGTCCCATCCCAAATCCTTATCCTGACCCCCATTCCAAGTGCTATATAGCCGTAATGGCTTGGCACTGTCCCCTGATAATTCCCTCCCTCAACCCGACCATTACTAAAAATATCCTGACCATTAACAACAAAATAATCAAGACACAACAATAAGATAATCTGGACACAGCCGAGATGTTACCTATCAAATGGACATGTCATTGGGGCATGTCCAGCCATCAACAGCCAGTTTACAACATAGGTAAATCTTACCATCCTGAAGCGCAAGACATTATTTCCTCTTGCTGGACACCTACCCCAGACGACATTAACTGTGAAACACCTCACTACACTTCACCATACATTCACTTCAATCTCGGCTGAAGAGTACTTCAGGAAAAGCTTCCCTCGGCGAAACGCATCTGGCCCAAGAAAATTGTAGAATGCACTTTAGCGAGTTAACTTCCCAACTTTCTTCCCAGTGAAGAAACATGAAATAAATATGAAGAAGAGTCGTGCTAAAATCATTGATCTAACCGTTCTAATCTAAGCAGTCTACAAAATGAATACTGGACACTAATAATGCAAACAGAGGGAACCACTAAGACAACGAAAGGGCCCTGGGGGCCAACTACACAAGAAGCGACACATCCACAGCTCTCGACACCATCAATGGAGACAACCCGCCCTGACACACACACTCTCACAGACCAGTACCACACCCAATACCACATCAAAGCATGTGACAACAAGAATACAGCTCCATGATCCACCTCCCATCAGTATGATCTAACACAACACCCAGAACACCAAACACCCAGAACACCAAACACAATGTGACATCACATTAAACCATCAATACCACCTCACTATACGTAATCCCAGCCGGACTTGCCACACACATCCCAGTCCTAAAGTACCACTACACAGACCACCATCAACAAGCACTTAATAACCACATTAGTGTAATGGTTTTGTGCTGACTTATGGGTGTGTTGTTGCATAGTGGTGACGATCCTGGTGTAGTATTATAATTATGGATCTGTGGTGATGGGGGTGGGTGCTGGGTAGTAATGTTGGTACTGTTAATACTGTAGTTCAGAGCTCCTTGATGGTGGTATATACCGATAACTTTAGGGTTCCGATGTATCAACATTATAATATTTTACATTTCAAACATTATTTTTTGTTAAAGGAAATTTGATTTTTTAATATGAAACAGTTGATAATGAAGGAAGGTGATGCACTGCATAAATAGAGCACCCTACCTTTATGGCCTGGTCGAGAACACTACCTTTATGATCTGATCGAGAGCACTACCGCCCACTATTGAGGTAGGAATGCTTGTCTGGACCAGCTCTTCCATGGTGTGGAAGGGAAGACGCAGCTTGGGCAGGATGAGCGCAGCCATCAGGTTGGAGCGGTAGATAGTGGCCAGGACGAAGGTCATCATCACCCAGACAATAGTGAGGAAGCGGGTCATGTCTCGCCTCGGCTACCACGAACATGCTGCCATGGACAAAATAATCACAAGCTTCATAATTATCGTCTGTAATGTGTCCACAACGACAGAGAATTCATGCAGGAAACATTCAGACCTCTCCTAACTTCAAAGCAATCTTCCAACTGTTTTCATTATTCCTCTTTCCTTCCTTTCCTTCCCCCTCCCTCCAATTAGTGGTGTGAAGCATGTCCTATCTTATGTGCACTTGAGCCATGGAAGGCACTTTAGTCAAGTCCCAGAGGCACTCTTTCCTGTAAGCCGCCCTTGTGCGGATCGCAGTAGAACAGGTAATCAACATGATGACACCTGTCGTCTGAACCAGCGGTCACAAACAGGTGGTACAGACATTTAGGAAATTGATGGCATTAGATACAAGCACTAGGTAGGAAACTATGAAGATGAAGAGATGAAGATTAAGGTAAGATATCGATATCTATTGCAGGTGTCTGCAGGTAATACAGGTTTTACACAGGTTTTACATGCAATCGTTTGTAATATTCTCCTCTCTGTCATTGATGTATAAGACAAAAAAGGTTAGGCCCAAAACATGGCCGTCCTAACAACATTATGGTCCCCAGGGCCAACCAGTGTGCTGGGACCCCTACTACAACCACTTATGGGAACAAAAAGTAACTGGTCGATAATATTAAAAACCTATATATTTTATTGGCACTTAACATAACTGGTGCTAAAACTTTAACAACATGCTGTAGAGCAGCAACTAATCAACATGATAAACATTTGAACAATACACAAGGCTTGAAAAAGACAATAATACTCAGTAAGACACATTAGATGGTACATTATGAAATTTACTTTCCACTCAAAACATTAGGTTTCATTTATGGTTAAAGGGTTATTCACCTGGAAATATATATCTTAAATATTTATTATTTAGTCCCACACCGGGATGTAGGGTTGTATTATGTAAGTGTGGTTGCATGTCCTATGCTTGTGGGACCCCTATGCTCGTGGGGCCCCCAGGCAAGTGCCCATCGGGCCCATGCGATAAGATGGTTCTGCCTTAAAATGGACCCCTGTGGTATCCCACTTACACATTTTTCCAGTTAGATTCATTCCCAGTTAGCATCACTCTTTGTCATCCACAGGATGTGTATTGGATCCACTGCCGCCCACAGGATGGGTTTGGGGTCCACTACCACCCCACAGGAATGGTTTTGGGACCCCTATCATCCCCAGGATGGAAATGGGGTCCACTACCACCAACAGGATTGATTTGGGGACCACTATCATCCACAGGATTGGAATGGGGTCCACTACCAACCACAGGATGGGTTTGGGGACCACTGTCATCCACAGGATGGGTATGGGGTCCACTACCAACCACAGGATGGGTATGGGGTCCTACTACCAACCACAGGATGGGTATGGGGTCCACTACCAACCACAGGATGGGTTTGGAGACCACTGTCATTCACAGGATGGGTATAGGGTCTACTAACGCCCACAGGATGAGTATGGCGTTCACTACCGCTCACAGCATTGGTATGGGGTCCACTACCACCCACAGGATGGGGTATGGGGTCCACAACCGCCCAGAGAATGGGTATGGGATCTGCTTCCGCCGACAGGATAGGTCTGCGGACCACTATCTTCCACAGGATGGGTATGGGGTCCACTATCATCCACAGGATGGGTATGGTGTCCACTACTGTCCACAAGATAGGTTTGGGGACCAATATCATCCACAGGATGAGTATGGGGTCCACTACCACCCACTGGATGGGTATACGTTCCACTACTACCCACAGGATGTGCATGGCGTCCACTACCGCCCACAGGATTGGTATGGGGTCCACAACCACCCACAGGATGAAAATACGGTTCACTACCGCCCATACGAAGGGTATGGCCTCCACAGCCGCCCAAAGGATGAGAATAGGGGTCCAGTACCGTCCACTGGAGGGGTATGTGGTCCACTACCGCCCATAGGATGCGTATTGGGTTCACAATCGCCCACAGGGTGGGTATGGGGTCCGCCTCCATCCACAGGATAGGAATATGCCTCACTACCTCCCACAGAATGAATATGGGGTCCACTACCGCCCACAGGATTGGTATAGTGTTCACAACCACCCACAGGATGGGTATTGGATCCACAACCACTCACATGATGGGTATGGGAGTCTACTGTCGCCACAGAATGAGTATGGAAGCCAATACCGCCCACAGGATTAGTATGCATGGGGGCCACTATCTTCCACGGGATGGGTATATGGAGTCCACTACCACCTGTAGGATGGATAAGGGGTCCACTATTGCCTACAGGATGGGTATGGGGGTCTACTACCATCCACAGGATGGGCATGGGATCCATTACCACCTGTAGGTTGGGTATGGGGTCCACTACTGCCTACAGGATGGGTATGGGGGTCCACAACCTCCCACCGGATGGATATAGGATTCACAACTAGTCACACGATGTGAATGTAGTCCACTACCACCCATTGGACGGGCATGGGCTCCACTCCCACCTGTAGGATGGGTATGGGCTCCACTCCCACCTGTAGGATGGGTATGGGGTCCACTCCTGCCTACAGAAAGGGTATGGGGTCACTACCCGCCAAACACACACCAAAACAACGACGTTGGTACAACATTCCAACAAGTTTTAACTCCTCCTAACCAGTTATAACAACCAATATAGCAAGTTGTAACATTGTTCTAATACGTCATAAACACGTTAAGCCAAGATATAACAACTTTATTACAAGTTGTAACAAGCGGAAAATAGAGACAATTTCGTACCCATCCTGTGGGAGGTATACCACCCACAGGATGGGTATGGGGGTCCACTTCCGCTTACAGGATGGGTACAGTCCATTACCGCCCACAGGATTGGTATTGGGCCCATTACTGCCCACAGGATGGGCATGGGGGTCCTCTACCACCCAAAAAATGGGTATGGTTATCTTGAGGTTATCTTGAGATGATTTCGGGGCTTTAGTGTCCCCGCGGCCCGGTCCTCGACCAGGCCTCCACCCCCAGGAAGCAGCCCGTGACAGCTGACTAACACCCAGGTACCTATTTACTGCTAGGTAACAGGGGCATTCAGGGTGAAAGAAACTTTGCCCATTTGTTTCTGCCTCGTGCGGGAATCGAACTCGCGCCACAGAATTACGAGTCCTGCGCGCTATCCACCAGACTACGAGGCCCCCCCAATGGGGGGCCTCGTAGTCTGGGGTCCAATACCGCCCACATGATTGGTATGGGGTTCACTACCACCAACAGGATGAGTATATTGGGTCCACTACCACCCACAGGATGGGTATGGGGTTTATAATTATAATAAACACTATTAATTTAATTATTATATTTACTAATGGTGCTGCGCCAATCAACATTATACAATAGTGTGTGCTGTGGAAATCTCAAAAGAATGGATTGTAGGAACGTCAACAGAAAACGATGTTACAGGGGGGGAATACGTATGTGGTACACTATTGCAAACTGGTTGGCTATAGGATCCAAAACAAGTCACACGATGTATTAACTTCACTACCACCCAAAAGAATATGTATTGGGCCAATTACTACCTTTTGAATAGGTATAGGTTCAACTACCACCTCTTGGATAGGTTTGGGGTCCACTACCACCTTTTGGATAGGTATGAGGTCCACTACCACATTTTTTAAGTATGGGGTCCACTACCACCTTTTGGATAGGTATGGGGTCCACTACCCCGTTTTGGATAGGTATGGGGTCCACTACCACCTTTTGGATAGGTATGGGGTCCACTACCACCTTTTGGATAGGTATGGGGTCCACTACCACCTTTTGGATAGGTATGTGTGTGAGGGAATGGGTTTGCACCAGCTAAACTTCCACTGGTTTCACATGCCTGTGGTGTCAGCCGGTGCACTTAGCAAGTGCACGGTAAGTGCACGTGAATAGTCTGGTCAACCGTTCCGAAGCATCTTGAGTGTGGACTCATCTGAGAGCCCCAGTCATCAGCAATCCAAATATGCTCCATGGCCGTGGTAGCATGTTTGTAGAAGAAGTTAGAGCGTGCAACTTCTTTTATTGTGTAGAGAAGTGAGACAAGGATTTGGGCAGGAAGGCCAGCCAGAGTGGTGATGCAGGTGGCCACCACTCGTGTCTCCAGCCTCGTCGCCATGGCAACGCCGCCAGCCATCTTGGAGGGCCATCTTGGGCGGCCATCTTGGAGTCGCCCTGCGGCCTAGTAGCCCGTCTCTGATTAGTTAAGAGGAGTTGGCAGCTGTGTGCCTTCCTCTGGTTGGTTCTTTTGAGGAGGACGTGGGAAGTCGCATGCGTCTCTGCCTCAACCATCATTCTGCATCCTGCTACCACCTTGACCTGACGCTTACTTTGCTCAATTCGGCCAAATTGAGTATAGGGCGTCGTGGCAGTGTGCTACCCCCTTCAACTCCAGTCCTCCATTCATCTACAACGGGCCTCCGTGTATCGCAGAATCCGGGAGCTCGTCGTGAGATTGTAGGAAGAGAAACAGGGAGTGTAATTGGGAAAGAAATCTGGAAAGGGGTAACGTTCATACGAGCAAGCAACGGACTCGTGGGTCCCCATTCCACTGATTAAGTCAGACGTTCTGACTCCTGTTAGTGCTCTATAGCAGTCGAGTGAAGGGGAAATATCTTGCCAGTGTTTAGGGCAGTTTTCCCATAGAATTCGTGGGAATTTCGAGTCATAGTGTTTGCCGCCCTTCGTGTATAAACGTACCGCTTCACCGGTCGGGGGTGTACAAACCACGTGTGTATTGTGAGAAAGGTTATGAAAAACGCTCCGAGCCATCCGTGTACGAACGCCACCGCGCGAGGCTAGACCAGTGTCGCGGTCGTGGTGGATGTTATCGCTGACGGACCACCCAACCCACAACTCGACAAATGCTTATATTTCTCTAGGAGATCACACTAGGCACTTCTGGCTCTTGGAGAGGGGCTCACTGTCACACGTTTAGGGGGATGCGGCTCCAACACGCAGCCTCGTTGTCACGTGCACACACCCACTCGGGCCGCTGTGACTCCCCACTCTCTCCTTATGGGATATGATCTCCTCAATCCCCTTTGACTCACTAGATTTCCGTCTTACCCTGTCCACAGCAGTGGTTCTTTTCTCTCTCTCTCTCTCTCCTTCTGTACTATTTCCTGGGAAGCCTCACTAGGACAAGGCAAACACCAGCAAATTTGCATACATTTACTGGACGAAGCACATACACAATACACACACATATAATAATAATAATGAATCGTATACTCTACACTATTACATTCAGGTTGTACTCCAACACCATCAGAACTCTATCATCAACTTGTTAGGTGGTATCCTATCTCTTGGTATTACCTAATATTATCAACCTCTTCAAGTAGATTAAATCTTACAATATAATGTTACACTACCAGCAAGAGAATGTACACATATATATAACTATAAACATGTACAAGGCAGATCAGCATATGAATGCAATAACATACATATATATATCAGTATAAATGATCCGTGCCACTCAACGAATCAATCAACCATTCTATCAGTCCTAGAATGCCTATCTCTGTAGGTAATCCTGCCTACGTCTGTAACTCTAAACTTCAGTTTAAACACTTTGTGGTACAAAAATGGCAAACGATCACTCACCTCTCACTGCGTCTTGCACGCTAATGACAGACACTCTATCGCCTCCCTACAAGTGATCATTTAGAACTATTTCACTACCCAGATAACTTCAGTTTCCTCAGGGCTTAACCACCAGGATCCTCTGCAGCTCCTCCAGGCTGCTACCATGAAGTTTCCTTGAACAAATATGGTGCTTCTCTACTCCCACTAGGGTCCTACACAGCTCTCCTGGCTGCCGCACCATAAAGTTTCCTCGAACAACTGTGGTGCTTCACCACCTCTACAGAAGCACGTGACACTCCTCCTCACTGCTTCTCCTCACAGCTCGAGGTCCTCTCCTCCACTGCCTTGGAGTCTCATCAACTACTTCTTCTATGCTGCCTTCGAAGCTCTCAGCAACTTCTTCCCCAAAGACAAACCTGCAACCCATTTCCACTCCAAAAAAATGTTTTCCCTTTAACACATAAACAAAGTTAATCACACAATATCTTTGCCTCCAATCTCTATCTGTCTTCTACATATAGTGAGAGTGGACTCCCCCGTTGGGGCGGGTCCATGCTCCACCTCGCCTGGCGGTCCTCCACACTCTGTGAGGGTCTTCCGCCGCCCCTCACTCAGTCGCCCATCAGCGCCCAGAGGACATGGACGTCGCTCTGCGCTCCTCCCGCTCTACTCTCTTATTTCAGGCTTTCTGCCTTACCAAACCATGTTTAACTTGTAAATAAACATTGCTACTGTCGCTGGGCACACGACCAACTACAAGCAAACACTATGAACTGGCTTAATTCGGGCTTACCACAGATTATCTGGTCGAGGGCGCTCCTCCCTCTGACAGCGTCTGACCAGGGCGCTTCCCACAGCACACAAAACTGTCACTGGGCGGCTTAAATACTCTCTCCTCGCCGTCCAGGACTTGAGACCACACGTCCCTCAGCTCGACTCCACAGCTGGAACGTCTGCACCTTCTCTTCTCTTGGAGATAATATCGCTAGGGGTCTCCTTCTGACTGGAGCACAACGAAGCGCGTCCTCCCCCTACGATGTCTGGCCTCAAGTGAGGTCAAGGCCCTCCCAAGCGAGCCTCACGCCTCCAGCCACTTGTCCACATCTCCTAACCAGTCATTTATCTGTTTTCTTGTTCATTGCCCATAATCTCAACTTGTTATTTAAATCGACCAAACTATCTTACCTATGTATTATCGCCTCTATGATTCCTGGACCTTCCAGTTAGGTCAGGCTTGCTGAATAACTCTCAAGGGGGAGACTCGTTTCTCCTGCAGGCTGAGATCAAACACCAGCTAGCCTAGCCGCCGTGATCAACCACCTACAAGCAAGAGGCCTGTGAATGGTTGGACACTTGGGTGTATGGATGTGAGCTGGCTGTGTAAATGAGAGTAAGTACCTTGTGTGTGCTTTTGGTGATATTATCTCTAAGCCTGAATTCGAGATCAGGTGTTCTGTCCTATTGTTTCAAGCACCCGAAGGGGTGAGGAAAAGTGCGGGTGCGTGAGATTTTACCATGTTGACTTTTTTGTCAGTCTCAGAGGGATTTAGCCTGGTGTGGACAGGTGTCCCTGTATGTATGTGTGAGTGTACACACGGGAACAAAGTATACATAGATTAGCCAAGGACTGTGAGGGATGTCCTAATAATTTATATTCCATTCTGGTAGAATTTATGTTAATTCATTCCTGATGCTTATCTTGTTCCATGTGGTGTAATCTTTGCAGGTGTGGAAGTCCAGTACTGGTTATCAGTGCACAGGTAAAGTATCAGGTGTAACATAAGGGATTCCTGCCATTTGATTATTGTGAAGTGATACCAGAGTGTGACTATTTCTCATGTTGTGTTCCAGGGCTGTGACAAGTGTGGTCATATATATACTGTATATATATATATATATTATATATATATATATATTATATATATATATATATATATATATATATATATATATATATATATATATATAGTTATATTATAATAGATCTATATATATAATATATATATATATATATATATATATATATATATAATATATATATATATATATATTAGGGGTACCACCTCTGGTGCAATTGCAGGGACCCACATCCTCGAAGAAGAAAACAAAGAGCATTCAGAGAAGATCTTGTGGATTCTCACCGAATACTTAATTTTTTCTTCTCCTACCACCCCTATTATTGTTATGTATGTTTTGTTGTATTTTATTGCAATGCTACAGTTTACAGAGAACACACACACACACACACACAAATATATAACAATTAAACAATCAGCGTTCGAAGACCTCGTCCAGCTCCTCGGAGGTTGGGTGCGTACCCAGGATACAGCACGCATATATATATATATATATATATATATAATAATATATATATATATAATATATATATATATATTATATATATATATATATATATATATATATATATATATATTATATATATATATATATATATAGTCGTACCTAGTAGCCAGAACGCACTTCTCAGCCTACTATGCAAGGCCCGATTGCCTAATAAGCCAAGTTTTCATAAATTAATTGTTTTTCGACTACCGTTTTCGACTACCGTTTTTTACCGACTACCGTTTCGACGTTTTCGACTCTACCTAACCTAACCTAACCTAACTTTTTCGGGTACCTAACCTAAACTTACCTATAAAGATATGTTAGGTTAGGTTTAGGTATGGTTGGTTAGGTTCGGTCATATATCTACGTTAATTTTAAAGGCGGGATCCAAGAGTCAATGCTCGATCCTGCAGACACATATAGGTGAGTACACACACACACCGTACAAGACATGATGGACTATGCCACCCAAAAGTGCGGAGGCAGTAAACAG
>WNGS01006499.1:0-16433 GCA_020271785.1 Procambarus virginalis | reverse complement strand
ATAAAGGGTGGGAGATTGGGTAGCAATAGATACAGTGCAATTTTAAGGCAAAAGGTAAAAAACTAAGAAGATGAAAATTAGGTACTTTTTAGTATTGGTTTGAATGATGTAAAAGTTGGACAGCTTTTCAATTCAATAGGGAGTGAGTTCCATAACTGGGTCCCTTTATTTGCATAGAGTTTTTACACAGATTAAGTTAACTCTGGCAATATCAAGAGATATTTATTTCTGGTGTGGTGATAATGGGTCCTATTACATCTGTCCAGGAAGAGTTTCAGAGCAGGATTTGCATTTAAGAACAGGGTTGTAAATGTAGTTGACACAAGAGAATTTTGGAGTGAGATTATGTTTAGCTTGTTTAGGGAGTTAAACAAGGGGGCTGAGTGTTGTCTGAAAGCAGAATTTGATATTATTCTGATAGCAGATTTTGCTGGGTGATGATGGACTTGAGATGGTTTGCAGTGGTTGAAACCCATGCACAGATACCATAGTTGAGATAGGGATAAATTAGTGCTAATATAGAGAGATGAGAGCAGAGTTAGGTACATATATCTGATTTTGGAGGTATACCAACTGTTTTAGACACTTTCCTAGTTAGTGTTGTATGTGGTACTGAAGTTGAGTCTCTTGTCTAGGAATAGGCCAAGAAATTTCCATCATTTTTATTGCTAATGTTTACATTGTCTATCTGAAGCTGAATTGCATTTGTAGATTTGCATCCAAATAAGATGTAGTAGGTCTTTTCTATGTTAAGTGTTAGTTGTTGGTTGACATCCATAAGTGGACTTTTTTTAGTTCATTATTAACAACATTTTTAGTGTATGTGGGTTGGGGTTAGAGTAGATGAGGGTGTATCATCAGCAACAAAATAGGTTTCAGAATGTTAGAGACATTAGGCAGATCATTGATGTATATAAGAAATAGAGAGGTTCCAAAATGCTGCCCTGTGGCACTCCAACGGTTATTGGTAGAGTGGGAGAGTTATATTATTGATGGCTACACATGGTGTCTATCACTAAGATAGGATTGGATATAGTCCAGTGCATGGCCTCGGATTCCATAATGATGGAGTTTACGTAAGAGGTAATTGTGATTAACAGTATCAAAAGCCTTTCTCAGGTCAATGAAGAGTCCAATCGGAAACTCATTTTTGTCAAGGCTGAGTAAATTATATCAAGGAGACTAATAATTGCATCGTTGGTACTCTTTTGGGAGCGGAAGCCAAACTGACAGGGGCTAAGAATGTCAAATTTTACGAGATAGGAGTAAGCTGTTTGTAGATAATTTTTTCAAATATTTTTGATAGAATGGGTAGGTTCGAAATTGGTCTATAGGTGGCGCAAGAGCATGGGAGGCGCTCTTGTATACAATGGATGGGATTCACTGGTGTTCCCTGTTTGGTTTTAGTGAGTGTATGATGGAACAACATCTGTCGGGCTGACTGGTGAAAGGAGAAGAGAGTTTTGATAGCTGCCTGAGAGATATGTGTTGATATGTGTCTGAGTCTGTGGGATTTTACTTGCAAGGTTAGCCACGATGAAAAGAAGCTATTAAATTCATTCGCCATTTCCAAATCAGATGACGGAGTAAGGCCATCCTTAGAGAGTGTTATCTGGTTGTGGGAGTTTGTTTAGTTCCTAGGATATTAGAGATGGTATTCCATGTGCTTTTCATGTTGCCTTTTGCTTCTTGAATCTAGTCTCATAATATGAAAGTTAGCTTTTCTTATGATACTGGTAGCACAGATGAGTACCTTTTAACTACTTCCTTTGTAACTTGGCCACTCCTAAATTTCTTTCATATTCATGTTTTTTGTTGATTGATTAATTATGCCACTTATGAGCCACGGGTTATTTTTTCTTTTATCAGTTACTTGTTTGGTAAGGAGGGGACAGTGAGTGTTGTAGAGGCTTAGAGTTTGGAGAGAAAGAGGTTAGTTAATGAGTTCATATCCTGTGTATTATTAAATTCAGATTCCCAGTTAACATTGTGAAGTGCATTAGAGAGATTGCCTAAAGCTGATTCACTGTGTAGCCTGAATGAGAGTTTCTTGGTTTCTGGTGGTGTTGTGTCCATGTTTTCTATGAGGAAGGTATGATAGTGGTCAGTTGTTCTGTCATAAATTACCCCAGATGTAAGGGGAGCTGTTATATTAGTCCATAGGTGATCCAGAGTAGTGGCAGATGTTTGAGTGACTCGGGTGGGCTTGGTGATTGTAGGGATTAGCATACAGGAGTGCATGCTGTTACGGAAATAGTCAACTTGAGGGTTGTTTAGAAGACCCAGGTCAATATTGAAATCACCTCCTAGAATGATGTGATTTTTGTTGAGATTGTTATTTGTGATAAGATTCCTTACGTTGTCTGAGAATGAAGCTATGTTGGTATTAGGAATCTATAGATGGCACCGATAGTCAGGGAGGATTTAAGGGATTTACTGGAGAACTTGGCAAAGGTATATTCACAATAGTCGTCTCTATCACTAATAACACTATTGCAAATGAAGGTATCTTTGTAATATATTGCAGTGCTACCTCCTTTTTATTAGGCCTGCAGTTATGAATGACTTTATAACCAGCTAAATTGTAGAGTTGGGTATAGTCATTACTTAGCCAAGTTTCCGTTAAAATGATGAATGATAATTTAGTACCTAGTGCTGTAAGTAGTGCATTTATATCATCAAAATGTTTACCAAGTGACCTGACATTTTGGTTGAAAACTGATAAGCAGGTGCTATTTAGGAGTTTGTTTTTTGCAAGATTCAGGGTCAGGTTATGCCTTCTTGCAACGTCCATTAAATGTTTCAGATTTTTATCATGGTCTTCTTCAGAATCTCCACATATACAGACATCATCTACATAAGCGAAGGTGCCCGTTACTCCTTCTTTCTCGAGGATGCCATCAATTACTCTTTGAAAACTGGCTACTCCATTAGTGACCCCAAATGGGATACGATTAAAATAAAAAAGCTTCCCACAAGCTTCAAGGCTGTATAGGGTTTCTCTTCCTCTGCTAAACTCACTTGATGGTAAGCACTTCTCAAGTCCAGAGTGCTGTATACCTTAAATCTAGCAACATTATTCACAAACTCATCTATATGTGGCAAGGGGTAGGCATCCAGCCCCGTGAATCGATTGTTTGTGAATAATCTACAACCATTCTTTTCTTGTGATGTTCTCCTCTAGTTACTAATACCTGGGCTCTCCATGCAGAATGACTGGGTCTAATTATCTCTTCACGTAGCATCCGAGCGGTCTCAGATTCAATAAACAACTTGTTAGCCTCATAATAGCGTCTGGATTTTACAGCAATCGGCTTGCAGTCTGGTGCTAAATTACTGAAGAGAGATGGAGCCGGAACTTTGACGGCAGCTAATCCACATATTCTAAGGGGAGGTCTATCTCCTCCAAAAGCCATTTCGAGCACAGAATGATTTTGTAAAAAGTTATGGCCTAAAATCACATCAGCACACAAATCGGGTAACACTTTGAGATTCACACCATGGTAAGTTTCTCCTTGCAATTCTAAGTCTACAGAACACTGACCCAGGAATTTTGAAGAGAACGATACAATAGCCATAGAAACTGACCCAGTGTCAGGATAGACGAGTAACCCACTCTGCTCGGCAATATTCTTATGAATAAAGTTCTCAGAGTTACCAGTGTCAATCAGTGCACTGACTGGAATACCACTGATCTTAGAACTAAGCACTGATATATTGAGACATGAGGGCGAAATCCCAGCTAAAGTAGCGAGCATAGCAGCGGAATGTTGGGTGTTTGAAGCACTGTTAGTCTGTTTCAGAGATCGACAGACCTTAGCATAATGACCCTTTTTCTTGCAATTCATACACAGAGCCTCTCTAGCTGTACATCGACTGCGAGGATGTCGAGTGTGACCACAAAAGAAGCACTTTAAACCACTAGTTGTAGCTGCAGAAACTGTGTCAACTTTTTCTTCTACACTTTCTTGTCCTCCTGAGTCCTCCAGGTCTAATAAGAGTGCCATGGCAGCGTTTGTAGCCCCTGGCTGAGCATAAGAGGCAGAAAGTTTTTGTGCTGTTTCTAGAGTGTGAGCCTGGTCAAAGGCTGACTGTAAGTCTAAAGTTTTATTTTCAAGTAAGCGCTGCCTTATTGTGGCAGAACCTAGCCCATTAATGAAAGCATCTCTCACATCGTTATCACTAGCTTCTACAGCAGTCACTGCTTTGAACTGGCAATCTTTAGCTAATAACTTTAATGCCTGAAAAAACTGATCAAGCGACTCACCGGGTTCTTGGCGTCGTGTTGCAAGCACATACCTTGCGAATACTTCATTCTTGGGCTTCACAAACAGTTCTGTTAGGGATTTTTTCAGCCGCATCATACGTAGTGCAGTCAGCTATGTAGTCGAACACACGTGGAGTAACGTAGTTTATTAAGAGACGCAGCTTGTCCACGGTGGGAGTATCTTCTTCTACTGCTAGAGTGAAGTTTTGGAACGTCTTGAGCCAGTGACGCCATTCTTGAGCGGCGGTGATGGAATTTGGGTCAGTAGCAAACCGCTGGGGCCGTAGTAACCGCTCCATGTTCACTGGCTGTATTTATTTGATCAATAAATTGAGGTGAATGAGAAGCGTCGCCAGACATGTGGCTTTATTGATCAAATAATTACAGTACAGTTACATCCTGCAATAACACAAGCCATTAATACACTATACTTATACACAGTTTAAGCACTGTCTATTCACTATAACAATAAGCCAACTGCACATGACTAAAGCTAGAGTATACAGAAATTAAACTAGAAGTTAACATTACACAAATCTATACACAAGCACGACACAGCTGATCTGACGATACAAACAAGTCAAGTGAGCATCCAAACAAAACAGTCAAGCGAGCATCCATCTGGTATTGTTGTAATTGTGGTCAGACAAACAATCTTCGTCCACATGGTTTTATTCTCCGCCAGTAACAACAACAAAACAATTATCAGGTACATGAAATATTATTAACAAGATCATAAACAAAAGAGCATCTGCTCCAAACATGCTACCTCCAACATCTGTAGTACTCAATCCCAACATTTCTCCCCTTTTAAATAAACTATATCCCTACAGGTTAAGTCTATCAGGCGGTCGTATGACTCTTCCTGATTTTCTCAACTGGGAGTCCTGACCTGTTACTTCTGGGAAACATTCTTCTGAATTACTCCTTGTAGAGTCCATAGGGTTAACTGTATTACCCTCTGCTGCCCCTTGCTCTGCCTCCCGGTCTCCTGCAGGTGCTGCTACCCGTTCATTATTAGGATGGATATCACTAGTTGCCCCACCCCCACCTGAAGGGTCTTCAAAATTACCTGTGAACCTTGGCATGAGCTGATCGGCATGCCTTTTCCAATTAATGTTCCTAAAACTCTGCACTTGCACAGTGAAGTTCCTGCGGCCCAGGACCTCCCTAATTTTTCCTTCCACCCAGGGCTTTCCACTTCCAAAATTCCTTGCATATACTGCATCCCCCTCATTAAACAACAATTCCTCTCCCTGAGCCAACTGACTGGCCAAGCTAGTTACCGATTTCTCTTTTTTGGGATCTGTCTTTACTGCTTCCATGTGCACTTTAAAGTGTCTATTAAACAGTAATCCAGAAGGAGATTTACCAGTAGTAGAATGAACAGTTTTCCTTTGATTATATAAAAATCTACAAAGCCTTGTATTAATAGTACCTTCTGTAAACCGCTTTAACCCTTCTTTCAAGGATCTCACTGCTCTCTCTGCTAGACCATTTGAAGAAGGATTATAGGGGGCAGGTGTTACATGTTTAATACCATTTTTCCGAAAAAAAAAATCCTCCATTTTCACAGAAACAAAATAAGGAGCATTGTCTGAGACAATTATGTCTGGCAATCCAAAATTACAAAATGTTTTCCTTAGTCATTCACAAGTTACAGATGATGTGGTGGAATTACACACATGCACATCCAGAAATTTGGTGTATGACTCCACCACCACTAGGTAATATTTATTATCCATAGGTCCCGCATAATCTACATGAAGTCTAGACCAGGGTTTTCCAGTGCATGGCCAAGAAAGTACTGGGGCCTGGGGTTTCTGATAATCCTTAAAGCAAATATGACAATTTTTTGTTACCTCAGCAATATCCTGGTCTATTTTTGGCCACCAAACCCAACTTCTAGCTTCTGCTTTCATAGCATTTATGCCATTATGGCCTACATGCAGCTGTTCCAAAATCTTACATGTCAGTTCTCCAGGCACCACCACTCTATTCCTATACAAGAGTACATCCTGGTGAATACTAAGGTCAGCCTTCACTGCAGCATACTCTGACAATAACAAATTATCATTCCAACCATATTTGACATATTTCAACAACAGACTTAATTTGGGATCTCTACCAGTTGCCTTCCTAATAGTCTGGAATGAAATATCCTCACAACACATAGATTCTACCAGGTTAACATACTCCACTGGAATACTGGAATTTAATTCTTCTGTCACAGGCAATCTACTTAATGCATCAGCTACTACATTATCCTTGCCTGGCTTAAACTCTAAATCATACTCAAACTGCGAGAGTAGTAATGCCCATCTTTGAATTCTAGCATTGGCATTAACTGGAATCTGCTTACCTCTGCCAAACAATCCTAGCAGGGGTTTATGATCTGTTCTAGCAAGAAATTTCCTCCCCAGCAGAAAATACCTCAGTTTTTTTACAGCATATAAATAAATAAAATAAATAAATAAATATGTTTATTCAGGAAAGGTACATACATAGAGAGATTTTACATAAGTGGATCGATTTAAAAATAGAGCTAGTACATACAATGCCTAAAGCCACTATTACGCAATGCGTTTCGGGCAAGAAAACATTAATATCTAAAACTTAATGCTAATTGAACAAAAAGAATAAAATGTTTTGAGAACAGATACAAATAAAGGTACAAAAAAAGGGGGAACATGACTGAAAAGCAGCACAAATACAATATGTAGACAAACAGCGTTGAATAAGAAAAAAAAATAAGACATGGGTTGACAATAGAGGGGTAAGGTAGGTTACAGAGAGTTTATCAGGTAGTGTTTAGTTTTAATCTTAAACTGGTTGAGAGAGGTACAGTCTTTAACATGGTTGGGAAGGTCATTCCACATTCTGGGTCCCTTGATTTGTAGAGCATTTCTAGTTTGGTTAAGTCGTACTCTTGGAATATCAAAACTGTATTTATTTCTGGTGTGGTGCTCATGGGTTCTGTTACAGCTTTCAATGAAGCTTTTGAGGTCAGGATTGGCATTACAGTTCAGCGTTTTATATATGTATAATACACATGAGAGAATGTGCAGTGACTTAATATCTAACATATTGAGAGATTTGAGTAGGGGTACCGAGTGATGTCTGGGGCCAGAGTTGGATATTGTCCTAATAGCAGCTTTGTGTTGAGTAATTAGAGGACGTAAATGATTTTGGGTAGTAGAACCCCAAGCACAAATACCATAGTTGAGATATGGATAGACGAGGGAGTAATAGAGAGTCACCAGGGCAGGGCGGGGTACATAATATCTGATCTTAGAAAGAATGCCAACAGTTTTTGAAACTTTTTTTGATATATTTAGAATGTGCCCCTGGAAACTCAGCTTGTGGTCAATGAGAACGCCAAGAAACTTGTCATCTAATTTGTTACAAATTTGGGTATTGTTAATCTTGAGATTTATTTGGTTAGAGGATTTATTGCCAAACAGAATATAGAAAGTTTTGTCAATGTTAAGGGTGAGTTTGTTGGCAGTTAGCCAAAGATGGACTTTATTTAGCTCAGTATTTACTGTGGCATTTAGAGCAAGGGGGTCAGGACTGGAGTAAATGAAGGTTGTGTCGTCAGCAAACAGAATTGGTTTGAGGTGTTGGGAGGCATTTGGAAGGTCATTAATGTAGATGAGAAAGAGGAGAGGGCCAAGTATGCTGCCCTGACTAACACCAATGTTGATGGGTAGGTTGGGAGAAATTGAATTATTCACAGAAACATACTGGAGCATGTCAGTAAGGTAAGATTTGAGGTATCTATCTGAAGCTGAATTGCATTTGTAGATTTGCTTCCAAATAAAATGTAGTAGGTCTTTTCTATGTTAAGTGTTAGTTTATTGGTTGACATCCATAAGTGGACTTTTTTTTAGTTCATTATTAACAATATCATTTAGTGTATGTGGGTTGGGGTTAGAGTAGATGAGGGTAGTATCATCAGCAAACAAAATAGGTTTCAGAATGTTACAGACATTAGGCAGATCATTGATGTATATAAGAAATAGGAGAGGTGCCAAGATGCTGCCCTGTGGCACTCCAACCGTCATTGGTAGAGTGGGAGAGGTTATATTATTGATGGTTACACATTGGAGTCTGTCACTAAGATAGGATTGGATATAGTCCAGTGCATGGCCTCGCATTCCATAATGATGAAGTTTACGTAAGAGGTAATTGTGATTAACAGTATCAAAGACCTTTTTCAGGTCAATGAAGAGTCCAATCGGAAACTCATTTTTGTCAAGGGCTGAGTAAATAATATCAAAAAGACTAATAATTGCATCGTTGGTACTCTTTTGAGAGCGGTAGCCAAACTGACAGGGGGCTAAGAATGTCGAATTTTAAGAGATAGGAGTTTTAGTTTAGTTCATTTATTATGCACCCCATACCCATCTTGTGGGCGGTAGTGGAAAGGGTTACAGAGGCACATAATGGGCTCAGGGACTGAACCCCACAATTCATTTAGCTAAGCAAGTTACAATCTTGATGAGCTAGTTACAAAATTCAATATAAGTCGTCACATCAACAATGGGTTCGAGATCGACCTCAAGTACAGGTTCTAAATTAAGCAACTGACATATGTGAAGAGCTAGTGTCAAAATTTATATGTTTGTCCTGCACACCGCCCCCCATCCAGTGGGCAGCGGTGGATAGGTTACAATCACTCAGTTACTACCTACAGTTAGCAAACTGGTGATATTTGGCTAAAATTTCTGGTAGCAGATCATTTTGAATGAAATATTTACACATCGCTGGAACATTGGTTATAGAATTGTCTCTAAATTCACGTATCTTTTCGCACTCCATCACATAGTGACGGAGGGTGTGCGAATAATTTGTTGACACAGTTTACATTTGGTCAGGTCTACATCGGCAGATAATGAGAAAAGGAGTAGAGCTGTTTGTAGATAATTTTTTCAAATATTTTTGATAGGATGGGTAGGTTTGATAATGATGGGTCCAATCGGAAACTCATTTTCGTCAAGGGCTGAGTAAATTATATCAAGGAGACTAATAATTGCATCGTTTGTACTCTTTTGGAGCGGGAGCCAAACTGACAGGGGGCTAAGAATGTCGAATTTTACGAGATAGGAGTAGAGCTGTTTGTAGATATTTTTTCAAATATTTTTTATAGTATGGGTAGGTTTGATATTGGTCTATAATTGTTAATGTCTGCCGGATTGCCTCCTCTATGAACTTGCGTTACTCTTGCTTTTTTAAGGATATCAGGGAAGGTATGACACTCAAGGGATTTGTTGAACAACAGAGCTATAGGTGACGCAAGAGCATGGGAGGCGCTCTTGTATACAATGGATGGGATTTCACTGATGTTCCCAGCTTTGGTTTTTAGTGAGTGTATGATGGACACAACATCTGTCGGGGTGACTGGTGAAAGGAGAAGAGAGTTTGGATAGTTGCCTGAGAGATATGTGTTGATATGTATCTGAGTCTGTGGGATTTTACTGGCAAGGTTAGCACCAACCGATGAAAAGAAGCTATTAAATTCATTCGCCATTTCTAAATCAGATGACGGTGTAAGGCCATCCTTAGAGAGTGTTATCTGGTTGTGGGAGTGTTGTTTAGTTCCTAGGATATTAGAGATGGTTTTCCATGTGCTTTTCATGTTGCCTTTTGCTTCTTTGAATCTAGTCTCATAATATGAAAGTTTAGCTTTTCTTATGATACTACTCGGCTTAGACTCGGTTACAAGTATCTCTGGGAATTCTCATTATCTGCCGATGTATACCTGACCAAATGTAAACTGTGTCAACAAAATTATTCGCACACCCTCCGTCACTATGTGATGGAGTGCGAAAAAATACGTGAATTTAGAGACAATTCTATAACCAATGTTCCAGCGATGTGTAAATATTTCATTCAAAATGATCTGCTACCAGAAATTTTAGCCAAATATCCCCAGTTTGCTAACTGTAGGTAGTAACTGAGTGATTGTAACCTATCCACCGCTGCCCACTGGATGGGGGGCGGTGTGCAGGACAAACATATAAATTGTGACACTAGCTCTCCACATATGTCAGTTGCTTAATTTAGAACCTGTATTTGAGGTCGATCTCGAACCCATTGTTGATGTGACGACTTATATTGAATTTTGTAACTAGCTCATCAAGATTGTAACTTGCTTAGCTAAATGAATTGTGGGGTTCAGTCCCTGAGCCCATTATGTGCCTCTGTAACCCTTTCCACTACCGCCCACAAGATGGGTATGGGGTGCATAATAAATGAACTAAAACTAACTAAAAAAAAAACTTATGATACTGGTAAGCACTGATGAGTACCTCTTAACTACTTCCTTTGTAACTAGGCCAATCCTAAATTTCTTTTCATATTCATGCTTTTTGTTGATTGATTTAATTATGCCACTTGTGAGCCACGGGTTATTTTTTCTTTTATCAGTTACTTGTTTGGTAAGGAGGGGACAGTGAGTGTTGTAGAGGCTTAGAGTTTTGGAGAGAAAACGGTTAGTAAATGAGCTTATATCCTGTGTATTATTAAATTCAGATTCCCAGTTAATATTGTGAAGTGCATTAGAGATTGCCTAAAGCTGATTCACTGTGTAGCCTTGCTTTCTGGTGGTGTTGTGTCCAGGTTTCCTATGAGGAAAGTAGGATAGTAGTCAGTTGTTCTGTCATAGATTACCCCAGATGTAAGGGGAGCTGTTATATTAGTCCATAAGTGATCCAGGGTAGTGGCAGATGTTTGAGTGACTCGGGTGGGCTTGGTGATTGTGGAGATTAGCATACAGGAGTGCATTCTGTTACGGAAATAGTCAACTTGAGGGTTGTTTTGAAGACCCAGGTCAATATTGAAATTACCTCCCAGAATGATATGATTTTTGTTGAGATTGTTATTTATAATAAATAAATAAATAAATGTTTATATAGGTAAGGTACATACATTCAATAGATATTACAAAGAATGATTGATTTATAAATAGGGCTAGTACATACAATGCCTAAAGCCACTATTACGCAAAGCGTTTCGGGCATGAAAAACTTAAATGACTAAAGCTTAATACTAATTGAGTATAAAGAATAAAATGTGTTGAGAACAAATAAAAATAGAGATAAAAAAAGGGGGGTACATGGCTGAAAAAGCAGCTCAAATACAATAGGTCGACAAACAGCGTTGATTAAAAAAAATAACAGACATGGGTGACAATAGAAACGTAAGGTAGGTTACAGGGAATTTATTAGGTAGTTCTTCATTTTTTCTTAAACTGGTTGAGAGAGGTACAGTCTTTAACATGGTTGGGAAGGTCATTCCACATTCTGGGTCCCTTGATTTGTAGAGCATTTCTAGTTTGATTAAGTCGTACTCTTGGAATATCAAAACTGTATTTATTTCTGTGTGGTGCTCATGTTATTGCTCATGGTTCTGTTACAACCTCAATGAAGCTTTTGAGGTTAGGGTTGGCATTACAGTTCAGCGTTATATATATGTATAATACACATGAGAGAATGTGCAGTGACTTAATATCTAACATATTCAGAGATTTGAGTAGGGGTACCGAGTGATGTCTTGGGCCAGAGTTGGATATTGTCCTAATAGCAGCTTTGTGTTGAGTAAGTAGAGGACGTAATGATTTGGGTAGTAGAACCCCAAGTACAAATACCATAGTTGAGGTAAGGATAGATGAGGGAGTAATACCTTGGATACCTTGAGGATACCTTGAGGTGCTTCCGGGGCTTATCGTCCCCGCGGCCCGGTCATCGACCAGGCCTCCTGGTTGCTGGACTGATCAACCAGGCTGTTGGACGCGGCTGCTCGCAGCCTGACGTATGAGTCACAGCCTGGTTGATCAGGTATCCTTTGGAGGTGCTTATCCAGTTCTCTCTTGAACACTGTGAGGGGTTTGCCAGTTATGTCCCTTATGTGTAGTGGAAGCGTGTTGAACAGTCTCGGGCCTCTGATGTTGATAGAGTTCTCTCTCAGAGTACCAGTTGCACCTCTGCTTTTCAACGGGGGTATTCTGCACATTCTGCCATGTCTTCTGGTCTCATGTGATGTTATTTCTGTGTGCAGGTTTGGGACCAGCCCCTCTAATATTTTCCACGTGTAAATTATTATGTATCTCTCCCGCCTGCGCTCAAGGGAATACAGATTTAGGCTCTTTAGTCGGTCCCAATAGTTTAGATGTTTTACCGAGTGGATTCTAGCAGTAAAGGATCTCTGCACGCTCTCCAGGTCAGCAATTTCACCCGCAGTGAAAGGGGCTGTCATTGTGCAGCAGTACTCCACTCTAGAGAGCACAAGCGTTTTGAAAAGTGTCATCATCGGTATAGCATCTCTAGTGTGAAAAGTTCTTGTTATCCAACCTGTCATTTTTCTTGCAGTTGTGACGGCTACTTTATTGTGTTCTTTAAAGGTAAGGTCTTCCGACATGAGTACACCCAGATCCTTTACATTGCCTTTTCGTTCTATGTTATGATTTGCCTGAGTTTTGTACATGGTTTCCGTTTTTATATTTTCATTTTTCCATAGCGCATGAGCTGGAACTTGTCTTCGTTAACACCATATTTTTTCTGNTATATTGTCAGTCTCTACTGTTTTTTTTGTTTTTTATTTTATCTAACTTCTGGGTCCTTCCTGGCTATCTATTGGATCTCTATTTTACTTCCAAATTGGTACTATTTTATTGTATTTGCTTTTATTCTTGTGCTTTCCTATATCATGTATCTTGTATCGTGATCCCTCTGCATCTCTATGCACACTGATATTGATCCTGATCAAAATCTTCTGTCTCATATCTACACCAACCAGCACTTTGATCATCATTATTGCAAGTATTTCACAGCACACCAGGCTAAAAACAAACTCCAAAATAACACCTGTTTATCAGTCTACAACCAAAATGTTAGATCACTTGGTAAACATTTTGACGATTTAAATGCATTACTCACAGCACTAGGTACTAACTTATCGTTCATTATTTTAACAGAAACTTGGCTAAATAATAATAATAATAATAATAATAATATGTTTATTCAGGTAAGGTATATACATACAAGTGAGGTTACATTAATGGATCGAATTATAGGTAGAGCTAGTACATACAATGCCTAAAGCCACTATTACGCAATGCGTTTCGGGCAGGAAGAACATTAATATCTAGAACTTAATATTAATAGAGCATAAAGAATAAAATGTGTTGAGAACAAATACAAATAAAGACAAAAAATGGGGTGAACATGACTGAAAAAGCAGCACAAATACAAAAGGTTGACAAACAGTGTTGATTAAAAAAATAACAGACATGGGTTGAACTAGAGGGGTAAGGTAGGTTACAGGGAATTTATTAGGTAGTGTTTAGTTTTATTCTTAAACTGGTTGAGAGAGGTACAGTCTTTAACATGGTTGGGGAGGTCATTCCACATCCTGGGTCCCTTGATTTGTAGAGCATT
This sequence comes from Procambarus virginalis, assembly GCA_020271785.1. Taxonomy (NCBI): domain Eukaryota; kingdom Metazoa; phylum Arthropoda; class Malacostraca; order Decapoda; family Cambaridae; genus Procambarus; species Procambarus virginalis. The sequence continues at coordinate 2,726 of WNGS01006499.1, read as the reverse complement.
TCACAGTTTGATTAAGCCGTACTCTTGGAATATCAAAAGAATAATATAAGGTATAAAGAGAATAATATGGGTATAAAGACTATACCCAACTCTACAACTTAGCTGGTTATAAAGCCATTCATAACTGTAGGCCTAATAAAAAAGGTGGTGGCACAGCTATATATTACCGAGATACATTTATCTGTAACAGTATTATTAGTGACAGAGATGACTACTGTGAATATACTTTTGCTCAGTTTACAATTAAATCCCTTAAATCCTCCTTGACTATTGGAGCCATCTATAGATTTTCCAATACTAACATAGCTTCTTTCTCAGACAACCTAAGGAATCTTATTATAAACAACAATCTCAACAAAAACCACATCATTCTGGGAGAAGACTTTAATATTGACCTGGGTCAACACAATTGCTCTCAAGTTGACTATTTCCTTAACAGCATGAACTCCTGTATGCTAATCCCTTCAATCACCAAACCTACCCGAGTCACTCAAACATCAGCCACTACCTTGGACCACATATGGACAAACATAACAGCTCCCCTTGTATCTGGTATAATCTACGACAGAACAACTGACCACTATCCTACCTTTCTTATAGCGAACATGGACATAACACCACCAAAAAGCAAGAAACTTTCATTTAGGCTACACAGTGAATCAGCTTTAGGCAATCTTACAGATGCACTTCACAATATTAACTGGGATTCTGAATTCAATAATACCCGGGATATAAATTCATTAGCTAACCTCTTCCTCTCCAAAACTCTAAGCCTCTACAACCTTCATTGTCCCCTTCTTACCAAGCAAGTAACTGACAAAAGATTAAACAATCCATGGCTCACAAGTGGCATTCTCAACTCAATCAACAAAAAACATGAATATGAAAAGAAACTTAGGATTGGCCTAGTTTCAAAGGAAGTAGCTAAAAGGTACTCATCAATGCTTACCAGTATCATAAGAAAGGCAAAACTTGCATATTATGTGAATAGATTCAATGAAGCAAAAGGCAACATGAAAAGCACTTGGAAAACAATCTCTAGTATCCTAGGAACTAAACAACACTCACATAACCAAATAAAACTCTACAAGGATGGGGATATACCGTCAACTGATTTAGAAATGGCAAATGAATTTAATAGTTCTTTCATCGGTTGGTGCTAATCTTGCCAGTAAAATCCCACAGACTCAGAAACATATTAACACATATCTCTCAGGCAGCTATCCAAACTTTCTACTCCTTTCACCAATCAGCCCGGCAGATGTTGTGTCCATCATACACTCTCTAAAAACCAAGGCAGGGAACACCAGTGAAATTCTGTCCATGTATACAAGAGAGCCTCCCATGCCCTTGCCCCACACATAGCCCTACTGTTCAACAAATCTATAGAGTGTCACACCTTCCCTGATATCCTCAAAAAAGCAAGAGTAACGCCAGTCCATAAAGGAGGCAATCCGGCGGACATAAACAATTATAGACCAATATCAAATCTACCCATTCTATCAAAAATATTTGAAAAATTATTTACAAACAGCTCTATTCCTACCTCGTAAATTTGACAAATAGATAATTCCGAAAAAAGAAAACAAAAGATGACCTATTTTTTGCTCTGTACCTAGTGTACCCAATCTCCTAATTCTTATGTATTTAACCCAAACAACCTTATCATTGTGTTCATTGCTGTCTTCCTTTATGTGCTAGCCATTTGCTGTATTGTGCCTACCAAATTTTGTCACCTACCATTCAGCTTCATTGCAATCAATCTTAGCTACCTAAGTGCTTATTATACTGTACCTACAATTTTCTCTCATCTTTTTTTTTTCTTTTTTCTTTTCTTGCCATGTAATGTTATCATTCTTTTTTAATAATTTTTGCTAGTATTTACCTACTAAAAATTTTCTTAGATTAAGGACCTGCCCGAAACGCTGCGCGTACTAGTGGCTTTACAAGATTGTAATTACCATATTATATATTCTCACATTCCCAATGTACCTTCTTGTATATGAAATAAATAAATAAATAAATAAATAAATAACATACTCAGCCCCTGCCAGTTTGGCTTCCGATCCAAAAGAGCACCAACGATGCAATCATTACTCTCCTTGACGTAATCTACTCAGCCCTTGACAAAATGAGTTTCCGATTGGACTCTTCATTGACCTAAGAAAAGCTTTGATACTGTTAATCACGACTACCTCTTACTTAAACTCCAGCATTATGGAATCCGAGGCCTTGCCCTTGACTACATCCGATCCTATCTTAGTGACAGACACCAATATGTAACATCAATGATACTGTAACACACGCGCCGGGTTCTCACTTCCTTCTACCCTCTTTTCCTCTTTACCCGTGTTCTTACTTTAGTTCTTAACCAAGGACCCCACGACTTTTACTCGAGCCGACTCCACGCCACGTGGTCTCAAGACGATTACCGACTTGAGATTCTACAACCCGTATGACGTGAAAATAGACGTCTAGCAATGTTCTAGGATCTCCTTTCCGCCGCCACCACCAGACCAGTAACCAAATAAGCAATGATCGAGGTCTGGGTCGACCACGCTAAATAATCAACCTTGGGGCTTGATTCCCCACTAGTACAAAAAACCCTGGATCTTACGTGTGTAGTTAATTAAAATCAACAGGGATGATAATCCTGATGGGATGTGAATGATATCCTCAGATTCGAGGAGCATAGGCGTCCACCTCAACTCGACCACGTGGGGACC
>WNGS01006498.1:0-10711 GCA_020271785.1 Procambarus virginalis | reverse complement strand
ATCGCGTCTATACGTGCTGTATATGTTCTCTGTATTCCTCTATTTCAGCAATCTCCTGCTCTGAAGGGGGAAGTGAGTACTGAACAGTACTCAAGACGGGACAGCACCAAGTGACTTGAAGAGTACAACCATTGTATGGGATCCCTGGATTTGAAAGTTTCGTAATCCATCTATCATTTTCTGGCTGTCGCAATATTGCTTGGTTATGCTCCCTAAACGTTAGTCAGACATCCATTATTCCCAAATCCTTTACATGCTGTTTTCCTACTATGGGCCACATTTGATTGTGTTTTGTACCCTGTATTATGTTTAAGGTCCATTTTTACCGTACCTGAGTACCTGGAATTATCACTGTTAAACATCATATTATTTTCTGATGCCCAGTCGAAAACTTTATTGATATCAGCTTGAAGTTTTTCAATGTCTTCAGCCGAGGTAATTTTCATACTGATTTTTGTGTCATCTGCAAAGGATGACACGAAGCTGTGACTTGTATTTTTGTCTATATCTGATATGAGAATAAGGAAAAGCAGCGGCGCAGGGACTGTACCCTGAGGTACAGAGCTTTTAACTGCACTTGGACTAGATTTTATATGGTTGACCGTTACTCGCTGAGTCCTGTTGACAGAAAACTGAGTATCCAGCGTCCTACTTTACCGTTATTCCAATTGACTTCATTTTGTGTGCTATCACGCCATGGTCACATTTATCGAAAGCCTTTGCGAAGTCCGTGTATATCACATCAGCATTCTGTTTTTCTTCTAATGCCTCAGTGACTTTATCGTAGTGCTCAAGTAGCTGTGAGAGGCACGATCTTCCCGCTCGAAATCCATGTTGGCCTGGGTTGTGAAGGTCATTGGTCTCCATGAAATTGGTGACCTGACTCCTAATCACTCTCTCAAATACTTTTATTATGTGCGATGTTAGTGCAACTGGTCTATAATTCTTTGCCAATGCTTTGCTCCCTCCCTTGTGTAGAGGCTACACAAGAGACTACGACCGCATCGAGCCGCCACGCTCTCACCGAGTTCAGACACTCACAATTCTCAATTGAGCCGCCATGCTCTCCCACATAGAGCTCCACGACTCCGGCCTCACTCAGCTCTCTGCTCTGCTCCAGGCTTCGTCTCAACGTCTACGACACTGCTACTAAATAAATATGAAACTCACTAAATACTGTGTATCTAATCTACCCAACAACGTAACATAAACGTACGTTACATGGTAATTGTTTCAATGAATTATTATACAGGTCTTCACCAAGGTAATGGATTATATTTTGAAAGTGCAAGCTGAAAAGTATCGCTGTGCATTTGAACAATAATGCAATTTACCAAATTGGCGGTGATTTCGACAACATTATTCCCGCCTTTATTACGAAAACTTTGAAGACATTAGGCTTAGAGTGTGATTCACTACTGGGCTATGACACTTTTAATAAGGGAAGATCAATATTCGCCTTTGACTTGACCACCATTCAAACGAAGGATTCCCTCCCTGTGGAGAAATCTGGCAACTTGCATATGGAGCTTGAATTTGGCGGCGGTGTTACATATAACAGACTGGTTTTACTGTTTGGGGAAACGACTGTGGTACTATCCATCGACGGGCAGAGAACTGTTCTATGCGACGTGCGAGCTTAAAAACATAATGATTTGTTATGATATAAATATTAATTTAAAAATAATCTAGGGGGTCGGGTGTCTACCTAGATTGTTATAATGCTGACGAGATAGAACATTTGAATATCTCATCAAGAAAACCTACTGTCTTCATAGCTAATATTTTACCATCACACAGCAGAATAACTATGGGGCATTGGGTACGTATTTATGTTGATAAAGTTAAACATGGGATTTTTTTTTATAGTTATGCAATGGCTATTATTTTAAAGGATTTATTAAAACTAACAAAATAACAGAGGTGTTTGGAATGTGCTACAGACTCCAGAGTGATTTTACTCTTGCCTGCGGCTTATATTGCGCCATGTTTGTTCACAGAATAAGCCATCTGGGGTTGCCTTCAACAGTACATTACTTACATAATGTATTTTCCAGCGTTACTTTAAAATTAAACTATAAACGATCCCTCACCTATGCGAGGCGATATTTTCCTATGAAACATCATTGTGTTAGGACATTTTGTAGAGGTGTAGGGGCTGGTTCTTATAGGTGGTGTAGGGAATATTTTTGTTAGCTAGGCAACCTACCTATCAAGGGGGGGGGGGAATTAACCTCTATAAAAACCCCTCCCACCCCACAACCCCCTTCAGAAGACTGTCAACCTCCTCCTCCTACGAAATGGAGGTGTCTCTCCAAAAACACCCCAGGGAAGATTGAATTCCTCGTGGGGCCTGGTTAGTATTGAAGTCACTTTCTGCTAATAGATTTATTTTATTTTATTGCCCCAATAAAAAGTTTTTTATATCCTCTATTTTTATCTCTTTATTTTTTTCTTCAGTACAGTTCTTGGGACCCGTCCACATTTGTAGAGTAATAATTCTTCATGGGGGGTCTGCCCCAAACAAGGTGCTGTTACGTAACCTAATTGATGATGTGCTGTAGAGGACACAAGGCCGCTCCTGCAGGGGAAGAGGTATGAGGAAGTTGTTCTTAGAGAAATAGAATATTTTTCTAATATAAAGATATAATCCCATAAAAAACCTTTAATCACTATAATTATTTCCCCCATCTCTTTCCAGAACACTTCCGATGAGGGTGAGAAGGAAATTCAGCCAAAAGGCATCCACTCAACTCACCCCCACCCGCAAGAGAGGAGGGGGAAGGGGGTCAAGACCAAGAGACGTCAGAATTCTACTCAGATGAGAATGGGGAGGTGGAGGGGGGTGAGGAATAGAGGGGGGGGGCAGTGTTTAAACGTGATAGCTGTAGTAAGTGAAATATGATGGGGCTCCCCAAAGACTGCAATTATTAACTAACATAATTAACTAACATAATTATATTTCTGTGGTTTTTACCTAATAAAGCATTTAATAAATTATTTGATGTTTTTTTAACCCTTGGGGAGATTTATAATTTAAGACTCCTTAATACTCCTATATAAGCCCTAGGAATAAGGGGGGGGTAGTGTTTAAAGGACATAGCTGGAGTAAGTGAAATATGTTTTTTTTTTTTTTTTTTGCAGGGATATTCCTGCACGGGCCCTAAGCCTTTGGCTGGCCCACTGGGCGGGCCCTAAGCCTCTGGCTGGCCCACTGGGCGGGCCCTAAGCCTCTGGCTGGCCCACTGTGCGGGCCCTAAGCCTCTGGCTGGCACACTGGGCGGGCCCTAAGCCTCTGGCTGGCCCACTGGGTGGGCCCTATGCCTCTGGCTGGCCCACTGTGCGGGCCCTAAGCCTCTGGCTGGCCCACTGGGCGGGCCCTAAGCCTCTGGCTGGCCCACTGGGCGGGCCCTAAGCCTCTGGCTGGCCCACTGGGCGGGCCCTAAGCCTCTAGCTGGCCCACTAAGTGTTGCTTGTTTCTGTTTTACTTGGGCGGAGTATGAGTATTTATTACTCGTATGGTCGCTTTGGTAAGATTTTGCCATATGTGTTTAACAACTTCTTCTGCTCTGTTGAATCTAAGTTGAAATCTTAATGGGTTTGTAACTGTGCACTGTGTTAGATAATGTTCCAGTGGTCTGTCGGGCATTTCTCCACAGTGTTGACATTTCCTCTCATCTTCCGGAACCTGTAAGCCTATTTCCCATGCACATGGGTATCCAAGCCTAATGCGATGTAAGTGCACTTCTGTTGTTCTACTGCCCCCTTTCATCAAACTAAGTGGTTCGTAGTTGGTTGAATTCTTGTACCAATCTGCAGATCCTGATGTTACAACTGCTGTGTTGTGGTCGCTGTACATCTTTTGCATTGCTCTGCTTCTAATTACTTTATTAATCTGTGATAGACTCTGTGGTATGTAAATGTCTACATTTCTTCTCTTATGGTGGGTGCTCACTGTAGACTTTCGCTTATATATCCTTAAATATAAGCACCTTTAAGACCAGTTTGGGGCGAGGGTCTGAGCCTCCCTTACACCACAGTCGAGGTCGTCAGGTGCGAGGCAGGGTACAGGGGGATCTCCCTATTGACACTCAAGGCCTTTAGGTGTGAGGGGGTGGACCACCCTACCGAAAAGAACCTGTTTACCCACACCCCAATAGAGGGTGTAACTGGCACTCACCTGTGTTTATTATTCAAATTATATATATAAAATTTTATTTACTTAGATATATCACCATTCTTTTCTGTATAAAGAACATGATCATTGTGCTACATAATGGATACCTATCTACACTGTTTTTTGACCACTGCCACACCCACCTCTGATGACCTAATATGGAGTGGGACTATCTGGCACCCCGCCTCTGATTCCATTGTCTGATAAGTGTCCCTATCTGGCTCTAAATATTCTATTGCACTTAAGTCCATATATATAATATGTTTAGCATTTTTTTTTGTATGGATATTCCTGTGCAGGCTTTTGTGGGGGTGTTTCTTTTTTTGCTGTCACGACTGCAATGCGTACGTCGCCAATGTACATGTGGCAGACGCTTCACGAAGCTGTCGGAATTAGCAGAATAGAAAATACGAGAGCAACCGTACAGGGCCTGGGAGCAAGGTCGAGTTAGAGTCCTTGTGGGTCTCTTCTCAGACTAGCCTCACCTGGTCCTGCTCCAAGTTGGTCGTTGGAATCTCCTCAATGATGTAACACTTTAAGGGACTCCTAGGGTCCTCATCACATTTATAGTTTAGTGAATTAGGCAACTCCGTGTTGAAGACACTTAGAGCTGAAGGCTTGAGTAATATTGGCAGTATTCAGAAGTGGTTCAACGGAAACACCGCATAAAACTTAACAGTAGTTTATTTACTAACTTAAATAATAATACACAGGGTGCTTGATTTACTTTCGATTGGCGTCAGCAAAGCTATGGTTGTATTAGCGAGACTCTTGACGTCTGGCTAATCGACTCGTATCCACTCGTGGAGAACCACCTAACTTAACACAGTTGACAGCCAATCATTAACACGGCAACCTAACTGCCGGTATGCAAAGGGATCACAAGAGTTCCAACCGAATACTCGGTAATGATGATATGCAATAAATCAACAAATTCACTGTCAATGGGACAGGCAATAACATGCACAATAATAATCACACAATAACTAAATGTGTGGTGTATGTGAAGCTCACATTCACAGACGAGTGAAATGCAGTGATACCACACAGATAACACGCATTCACCGTCGATTCACCTATAACCTGTGACAGGTATAAGAAGGTGAGAACTGTGGTTGATCCCTCAGATCAACAGACACAATAAACAATGACAAGATCTTGTACTTACAGATAAGGTACCTTTCCTTACTCACTCACTCAGACACGTTTATACAAGCACTCGTAGGTGGCCTGATAGCTGGTTTCGCTCGTAGACACGGAGGGTACTCGCGGTATCTTGAGATGATTTCGTGAGTAGGGCGTGCTGTATGCTTAACAGACAGACACACGCACCACACTGGCACTGGCGGTGCGTAAGGTGGTGACGTCACGTAGGAGTGAGGGCGCTGCGGCGGGCGCTCGGCGGCAGCTGGCGGCGGCTGGCGGCGGCTGGCGCGGCTGGCGCAGTACCATGCACTACACTGTACACTGTGGTAAAGTCACACACAGATTACTTAGGCGGCGGCACTGCCTTAGTTCACTCTAGTCACTCACAACGATCTTTGTCACCAGGGGTTACCTGATACCAGTCTGTTTCGCTCTGGAGATTTGTCACTTTAGGCTTCTAAACCATATATTCGCACTCGTGATTCTGGCGAGTGTGTGGTATATCGCAAAGACGCTGAGTTAACTTGACGGTGAGGAATAGACGGTGTTCAGTCTATTGGCCGGTAGAACAGAACACGTCCTCTTTGCAAGAGATCTCTCACGTGAATGATCTTGCAAGCTCCGGGCGTCTCGTGGGCACACACAAAAGAGTTACAATTGACCAATAGCATTGCAGCAAATGAGCGGGAACCAATCATATTAGCTCGTTCGATGAGCAGTAGCAGGAGTGACGTCATGAACACGTCATAGCTGTTATTCAACATCGCGCCGGTTGACCCCAGAGGTCAGACGCTGCTGGCGCCTTCCCCTCTCACTCTCGCGGCACCAGCCATGTACTCACTGACCCTTGGTGGCAAGTATGCTTAACTCCCTGTATCTACTTCCTGCCTGGACATACGGCGGCCTACGTATTACGAAAGTGTTCCTGGTTAAATGGGCATTCTGGAGATACCCAACATGCCAGAAAACTATCCAGGATTAAGGGAATAGGCTTTGTGCACGAAGATCAGTGCACTGTGCACTGCAATGAGCCATTCAAGTCAGCTGTGGGAGGATCTTGGGAGACATACTCCCACATCACCCCCCAACAAAGATCGAGCTCCACATTGGTGCTCGTTCAACTCACACCGCTGATGACATGTGCACAAACTGAGTGCACTTGCGCGGCCGGGTCCAGCGGACCCCGTTTTCTATACTTCTAGGCGAGGCGGGGCCTCGTCTAGACTATTCTCTTCTGGTAAGTGAGGAATTTCTTCAGTCACCGGATCACATGTGGCTATCTGTTCAGGACTTGAGCAGGCACTGTGGTCGGACGTAGCTCCAGGTCTGGGTCGGCTCAACGCCTCGAAACCCTGAGTGGCGCTGGTCTGTCCACTGCCTCTCTCCACCTGTGTCATGCCTGAAACATCAGAGACACACTGGGAACCAGTGTCCGGTGATTCGCGTTGCATTTCCTCGCTCATGTCTCCCTCGTTCGACGTCTCGTTAATCACCCCTGACCTACTCAACCAGTCAGCACCTACGTTGTCGGCTCCCTTTATGTAAACCACGCGGAATGTGAACTGTTGAAGGAACAACACCCAGCGCATTATTCTAGGGTTTGCGTTTTTAAGCGTACCGATGTGGCTGAGGGGTTGGTGATCTACTTGAAACGTGAAACGCTTACCATAGAGATACTGGTAGAATTTCCTTACTCCCACCACAGCAGCAAGGAGTTCCTTTTCTACAGTGGAGTACTTCTGCTCAGCATTGCTCAGTTTACGACTGGAGTACGCAACTGGCCAGATTTCACCGTCGTACTCTTGCATGAGTACAGCACCAATACCTGTATTTGAGGCATCTGTCCGAAGGATGTACTCCCTGGTAGAATCTGGTAGTCTAAGGATGGGTGCTTCAGTCAGCTTCTTCTTGAGCGTCGAGAATGCTGAGTTCTCCATTTCTGTCCAACGTACTCTAACAGGTGCATTCTTCTTGGTGAGATTAGTTAGCGGAGTTGCTATAGACGTGAAATTGGGAATGAAAGTTCTGTAGTACCCTGCAAGTCCCAGGAATGACTTAACCTGAGTCTTGGTGGCGGGTGGAGCGGCTTCACTGATCTTGGTGATCTTCTCAGGCAGCGGCCTGGTGAACCCTCCCCCTATCACGTGACCAAGGTACCTGACCTCCTTGCACCCCAACTCACACTTAGTGGGTTTTGCAACCATTCCTACTTCTTGTAGTCTTGTCAACACCTGCCTTAGCAAGGTCAGATGTTCTTCCCACGTAGCAGAGTGGATGAGCACATCGTCCACGAACACTTCTACTCCAGTAATTCCCCCCAAGACTTTGCGCATAGTTCTGTTGAACACGGCTGGGGCGTTCACCAGTCCAAACGGAAGAACTGTGAACTGGAAGAGACCTTCGCTTGTCATGAAGGCAGTGCAGCGCTTACTGTCTTCATGTAATGGAATCTGCCAAAATCCTTTTGTCAGATCAAGCTTGGAGAAATAGCAACTGGAAGCTAACCTCGAGAAGATCTCATTTTGATTGAACATCGGTTCAGCATCAAACTCTATGATGGAGTTCAACTTCCTGAAGTCGAGGCAGATGCGCACACCTCCCCCAGGCTTCTTCACTAACACCATCGGGCTTGAGTATGGTGAGGTCGACTTCTCTATTACTCCCGCATTAATCATAGATGCCAGTTCTTCTCTCACCTGTGGTACAAGGTGATGAGGAACAGGATATGGTTTTGTTCGTACCGCTTGCTGCTCTAGCAAAGGTATGCGGTAACCCTCTACTTTTGCTACCTTAGTGACGTCAGAGAGTACCTCCTTGTACTCTGCTACCAGTCGAGTAACCTGGTCGACTTGATCTTCAGACAGCTGATCATCAACCTTAACATCTCGGTGTGTCTCCTGCTGCTGTTGATTGAAGAGACCTGGCTGACCTTCCTCCTCGTCGGCGGTTATCACTGAGACACCGGCGATCGTTGCTGAGAGCAGAGGGTGGTCGATCGGCCCTGTCGATGTCGAGCCCTGCGGTCCTCTCCTGTTTTTACGTCTTACATGCTTCTTCGGCTTGTTGGATCCATCTGCAGGAGGGTCCTCGTAGCGTTTGAGCATGTGTTCTTTTGCTTTCTCTCCCTTATACTTCAACTGGGTGAGGGTGTGGTCACTCCCTGTGACGTCATCCCCGGGCGAGTCGCCCTTGGGATCAGCTGGCTGAGGACGGCTGCATACAGCTGAGGCAGCGCCTCACGCTCCCCCGTTTTCTTCGAGGGTGGACTCGGGCAATCAGAGATTCCCGGAACATTTCCCAATAAAAGTCCATATACAGCACGTTCCTGTTGAACGGCACGGATTTTACCTTTGATGTAAGGTGTGTCGACCCACACATACACCTCCACCATCTCTTTAGTATAGCCATTTGGGAATTTGACATAGATATGTCTACCTGTCTCAGATCCTGGCTGTACTAGGCTCTTTCTTACCATGTGAGTAGTGGCGCCTTTGTCACGGAAGATTTTCGCCGATTTTCCGTTAACATTTCCGTCCACCACCTCAAGGGTCCAAGCTAGTGGATCCTTTCCAACGTTGGGATGTTTCTTACCACTTGAGCTCACACCTGCTATGTAACCTGATTTCGGTTTTACCTTGCAATCAGCTGCACGATGACCTGGCTTACCACAGGTGTAGCACTTGTGCACATGCTTGTTGGAGGAGTTTCCCTGCTCCCCCGACACACCAGTCTTAAGCTTAGCTCTATCGCCAATACCTGTAGCATGATGCTTCTCGTGCGGCTTCACCCCTTTCACCTGTCTCCTGGCCCCAGCCCACAGATCAGCTTGCTTGGCCATAGACAGATTTGACACAATTTCTTGCTCTTTGAGCTTGACACGCAGAGACGATTCGCATGCTTCTAAGAACTGTTCACGAATCATCAGTTGATAGAACTCCATGCTCCCAGGAGCAGTCTCCATGAGTTCACAGTAACGGTTTAGACTCGATTCTAACCGCTGTAACATGAGCACATATGTCTCACCTTTTTGCAATTGAGCCCTACGGAAATTCTCTAGCATCCGGTCTGCAGTTATGCCAAAACCGTTCAGCAGCGCTGTTGTCAATGCCTCGTAATCTCCGCGCTGGTGCGGACCCAGACTGTGGTAGATAGTTAATGCCCTACCCTTTAACAATGCACTAAGAGCGAGTGCCCACTTTGATCTTTCCCACCCGCAATCAGCGGCGTGACCTTCGAAACGCTTGATGTATGCATCCATCGAGTCGTCCCTCTCATCAAAGTTAGCTAGTTTAGGTAGTTTGACAGTCTTACCTTGTTCAACGTTAGTCTCCGTTGAACGACCACTTGTCTGGTCATCCTGCCTTACTTGCAACTGCATGCGAGCTATGCGTTCAGTACTTTCTCGGTTCTGCTGATCAGTCCAGCGTTTGTTTTCTCTCTCTTGCTGATCAGTCCACAGTTTACTTTCTCTGTCCTGCTGATCAGTCCAGAGTTTCATAGCTTGCTCTGCTACTTTATTCCCTTCGAATCCCAACTCCCTAACTTGGTTACGGTATTCCTCTAAGGTGAATAATTGCGAGCCTGTAATACCTACTCTTTGAGTTGGTGTCGTCCACAAGGACCTTTTGGGCCGAGATTCTTCCCCATAGAATCCCCCCAACGGAGTATTTAAAGGGCTAGATTCCCGCGTGACTCCGTTTTCTTCCGCAGCGCGCGTGATTCTAGTGACATCATTCTCGGTGACGTCACCCACAGGGGTCTCTACCTCCAAGTTGTCTCTCACTGGGGTCTCTCCCACTGTGTTATCTCTCACTGGGGTCTCACCACCGATAGCTTCATCCAGTGTGATGAGACTCGTGCACGCCACCTCAGCACTACCCTGCATGTGTGCTTGTAGCATCACCTCTTCCACGGCCCTCATGTGCTGTTCCACTCGTTCCTTACACTCTAGCTCAGTAAGAGTGTCGTAGTCGTCAGGTCTACGAGCGGTCAAGGCCAGGTGAAGATGCAGGTAGCGCTGTTTGTACTTACACACTCAGACATACTGGTGGTGTGTGTACCTAACAGGGTGTTAAACATCCTCTGAATACTGCTCGTCACTTTTGAATTTTCAGGGAAAATTTAAGTGCGAAATTTTACTGTACAACCTAGCTCATAGGTTCCAACTAAGCCTACACGTTGGGCGCCAGATGTGGGGGTGTTTCTTTTTTTGCTGTCACGACTGCAATGCGTACGTCGCCAATGTACATGTGGCAGACGCTTCACGAAGCTGTCGGAATTAGCAGAATAGAAATACGAGAGCAACCGTACAGGGCCTGGGAGCAAGGTCGAGTTAGAGTCCTTGTGGGTCTCTTCTCAGACTAGCCTCACCTGGTCCTGCTCCACGTT
>WNGS01006496.1:90879-109515 GCA_020271785.1 Procambarus virginalis | reverse complement strand
AACTTAGGTTGGTCGAGGTCGCAAAAATTAAAAAAGGAACAGTGTTAGTGCCACATTCTGACCCCACAACGAATTTGTGACACTCCCTACCCCCCCCCCCCCCCCCGGCTACCCGGCTACACAGGTAAATATTAAAAAAAAACATGGGATGAGGGGAGAGGGGGAAAGAAGTGGGGTGAGGGAGAAACAGACTATCCCAGGCACCGCCCAGTACCCCTCCTAGTGTGTGTCGAGTCGAGGTCGAGGATCATTGTAGCCACCTGGTTGATGGTGCTGGTCGAGGATCATTGTAGCCTCCTGGTTGATGGTGCTGGTCGAGGATCATTGTAGCCTCCTGGTTGATGGTGCAGGTCGAGGATCATTGTAGCCTCCTGGATGATGGTGCAGGTCGAGAATCATTGTACCCTCCTGGATGATGGTGCAGGTCGAGGATCATTGTACCCTTCTGGGTGATGGTGCAGGTCGAGGATCATTGTAGCCTCCTGGATGATGGTGCAGGTCGAGGATCATTGTAGCCTCCTGGATGATGGTGCAGGTCGAGGATCATTGTAGCCTCCTGGTTGATGGTGCTGGTCGAGGATATTTATATGCAAGATTTGTCATCTATTGAAGTGTTTGTTTTGGTCGCCAGTCTGTTGCCAAAATGTGTTCGTTATCTATGCATATGATAGGCGATAAGATGACGAAATTGTTGTGTTCATGGAAAGGAAACATCCATCTGGCTGTCCCATATCGCACCTTTTGTTTATTGAACGAGAGGAGTCACCGATAAGCCAAATTGGGGAGACAACAGTTCGGGAATTTTGTAGAATACATTTAGAACAGCCACATTTCTTCCGTACTGGAACGCCAGAGTGAACGGGTTTACCGGGTTCACTCCCAAGAGCTTACAATCACCGTCAGCATCACATCTCAGTGAAGAGGAGCCCGAGGCTGCCAACTGTTTAAGTCACAGGGCCAAGAATTATCCAACGCCTCCAGGTAATGATTTCGTTCCATCACTTCTCTGCTACTGCGAATATTATAATATTTGTTAGATTTTTATTACGGCATTGTTCTTGATCGTGTTGAAGCCCGTGTGATTTTGTTCGTTTGTGAGTAGTTTATAAATGACGTTTACGTGAGTGAAACTTATTTCGGACCGAGTAAACCACGATGCGAGGTAAAGATTTAAAATGAATTTTAACTAATGCAACCCTTTCTCGCATATGAAGATCCAAGCTCTTTAATCCAGCCGCCAAACCCCCTGTTTATGAATGAAAGCGGTTTTCACACGACTGACAACTGATGATGTCCGAACACTTCCGGAACAAGTGCTTCGCTCACGTCTTCTGTTCGAACTACAATTCTATAAATGCTTCACCCACGGACTTATAAATACAAATAATTACCAACAGAACCTAAACACCTAACCTAACCTACGCCAAACTATACATGAAAATTTTTGTATAAGAATATTAATTTATATATGAGAACAAACCCATTTTTAATACACAGTATGTTAAAATTGCTGAATGCTTCTGGGGAGGACGGCCGCTGCTTTAAACAGCCTAGTGTGAGAACGGGTTGAATATTGAGTGTATTTTATTTATAAATATTGGGGCGGCTGCTGAATGGAGGGGCTTTTATGCATTGTTTAGAGGACGGGTTGACGGATGGTTGTGTTTGAACTGGAGATGAGAGCGACCAATCCAAAACGACGCCAAAATAAAAGTTTTGAGTTCGGATTAAGATTCAAATTGCTCCTGCCAGTTTTGTTTACTGATCGTATTGTCTGTCCATAGATCCATTCGTGATCGGGGTGGGCGCTGAAATGAAACACTGATGTATATTGTGCATGTTGGTGTTTCATGTTTATGTATCCCACTGCAACATTTGTGCCCCTTGCTGCTCTCTGTCACTTGTCAAGTTCTCGAGATAGCAAGTCTTTAAACAATTGGATCAGTAGTAAGAATATATATTATGATAATTGTAGGTAATTTATTTACTGTTAAGTAGCGTCTCAGTCACATTAAACGTATGAATTGATGTTCAGCTTCTCTTGGCATTTATTTACGTATTCCCATCATGGGTTGGGCAATTAGAGAGGTAAGTTTCGAACAGTTATAGTGAACGAAGCATTCTTCGTCTCAAGCTCGAATGTAAACAATTGTCTGATGTATATAATTATTATACATGTTCTCATACATATTGTATTTCAGAAACATGTAATTGGTAACGAGTGGATATGATAACACAAGGAACGTGAGTATACAGCAGGAGTATACAGCAGGAGTATACAGCGCGAGTATACAGAAAACACACATATGGGCTCCTGAATCCGTTGTTGTTCGTCCAGGCTGTTTCTGCAACTTAGAGACTGTGTTGATTTGTATTGCGTGCGGTGTTGCGTGCAGTGTGGCGATCAGTGTTGTGTGTGGTGTTGCGTGCAGGGTGCTGGGAGTGCGCTACCAGTCTTCTAGGAGTGTACGATATGTGTGCTACTATGCGAGTTCTACGAGTATACTAGTACATTAAGCGTACTATTAAGTAAGTGAACTAAAAGTTTACTGATGGTGTACTACTAGTGAACATGATAGTACAACGGTTTATTGCAGGTTTAGTACTCGTGAACTGGTAGTGTTCTCCCGGTGAACTGCGAGTGAACTAGTAGTGTTCTCCCGGTGAACTGCGGGTGAACTGGTAGTGTTCTCCCGGTGAACTGCGAGTGAACTAGTAGTGTTCTCCCGGTGAACTGCGAGTGAACTGGTAGTGTTCTCCCGGTGAACTGCGAGTGAACTAGTAGTGTTCTCCCGG
This sequence comes from Procambarus virginalis, assembly GCA_020271785.1. NCBI lineage: Eukaryota > Metazoa > Arthropoda > Malacostraca > Decapoda > Cambaridae > Procambarus > Procambarus virginalis. The sequence continues at coordinate 106,719 of WNGS01006496.1, read as the reverse complement.
TGAACTGCGAGTGAACTGGTAGTGTTCTCCCGGTGAACTGCGAGTGAACTGGTAGTGTTCTCCCGGTGAACTGCGCGTGAACTGGTAGTGTTCTCCCGGTGAACTGCGAGTGAACTGGTAGTGTTCTCCCGGTGAACTGCGAGTGAACTGGTAGTGTTCTCCGGTGAACTACGTGCGAACTACGAGTGAACAAGAAGTGTTCAACGAGTGTTCTGCAAGAGAAGATGACACACCACACCACCTGGAACCCCTCTACTCTCCGTGTCTTGGGTAAGTACACAGCTCTCTTGTTCTGACCACACACCTGCCTCCATACATGCATCCACACACATGCCTCCATACAGGCATCCACACACATGCCTCCATACAGGCATCCACACAATGCCTCCATACATGCCTTCATACATGCCTCCATACATGCCTTCATACATGCCTCCAAACATGCGTCTCCAGTCATAAGTTTCCAGTTTCCTTACAAGGAGGATAAAATGAAACATATTTGTGTTTAAATGAGAAACGTTATGTGTAAAATATATTAGAGTTTGATCTATAATGATTGATGTTGAGGTATAATTGATGTTTTGTACTATAATGAGTGGTTGGTGTGTTATAAGCAGGTCAGCAGCCAGGTCAGCAGCCGGCCAGGTCAGCAGTCAGCAGCAGCAGGCCAGCCTCCTGTTTTGGTAGTACTAAAGTAACGATGAGGACCATAGTATATATACACCGACTTACAACGAATTTAGAAAGTAGAAATCGGCACTATTGAGTTGGACAAACTGTACAACTATTTTCTACTAATGTTTCAAAGACAAACTAACCTAACCTAATCTTCCTAGGCCTAACACATGCCGTCTGCGGCCAAATATAGTACATATGTGTGCTGTACTAAGCCTAGGAATATATATTTTTTAGCTACTATTTTCTGTCTGTAAAGTGAATAGTACAAAGTTCTACTATCTACTTGCTTAGAACGGCGATCTTTGTACTGTGGTGCATATACTTACAAAAACTACTACTTAAACAGGAGAATGAGCTGTATAATCTTGAGGTTATCTTGAGATGATTTCGGGGCTTTTAGTGTCCCCGCGGCCCGGTCCTCGACCAGGTCTCCACCCCCAGGAAGCAGCCCGTGACAGCTGACTAACACCCAAGTACCTATTTTACTGCTAGGTAACAGGGGCATAGGGTGAAAGAAACTCTGCCCATTGTTGCCCCCTGTCCTTGCATGTTCTATGCTGGATATGGTGGTGCACAGGCTTGTCATTTCTGCCATTTCGCCGGCGCTTGGGATCGAACCAAGGACCACAGGATCACAAGTCCAGCGTGCTGTCCGCTCGGCCGACCGGCTCTCTGTAATGAGAGTATTTACTCGCGTGTTCCTGAAGATATGCTCATAATACACCACAGTTACTGATCTCGTCCCTTAATATGACTTATGATCCAGCAGGATGAGGATTTACGATTTACGATCCAGCGAGATGGGAGTTTATTGTGGGGAAAACTGACTTGAGGGATTTTATTCATTTAATACAATTAGTTAATTTATTGAAAGATTTCTAATTTCTAATTAATTTATTTAGTTGAATTATTTCAATAGCGGACTGTATGATATGGTAGTAGACTTTGATTTTCACACAAGTAGCTTTCTATAAAAGGTGGTGGGGGGGAGGGGGTATTAGTTATATAGTCTATCGAAATTATCGACTGATAGGAAATTTAATACTTATTGTTATTATTAACATCTTTATGGACCAAATTTAATTACAATTTTGCCTAATCTGAGGAATTCAATTAAGTCATATTAAAGTGAGAATAATGCTGGTATTCACTGTCACGCAGGACAGAGGGTCATACATAAGACAATAAGTCTAAACTGTAGGATGAAGCACACACGCACACACACACACACATATATATATATATATATATATATATATATATATATATATATATATATATATATATATATATATATATATATATGTATGTATGTATCACGGTTACAAACAATATTTTAATGTACGGATATGTAAAAACAACATTCTCATGTGCACTACCAAACAAGGGCAGGGATGGATTCATAAGAGATACAGCTTAAAAATCTATATAAATAAAAATGTAAATGTTCGTGTGTTCAAAATCGCTAATCTCCGAAAGTTCTTTACCGATTGCTTTGAAATTTTCACAAATTATTCCATTCGCGTCCGAGCGTGTTTTTATATACATAATATATAGATGTCACTTTTGTGACGGGGGAAAAAAACAATTTTTATTTACTTGTGTTTTTAATGTGTTTTTATGTGAGGAAAATCTTCGAAACCTCTTTACCGATTGCTTTGAAATTTTGACACAACGTTGCATTCGAATAGACGCGTGTTTTTATATACCTACTACATACATGCCTCACCTGTGTCTGGAAAAAACTTTTTTTTTTTTAAACAGCACCATTTGTTGGACGTAAAAGCAACTCATGCTGTAATCTCCGAAAATTCTTCACCGATTGTTTTGAAATTTTTACACAACATTCTATTTGAATACGCGCATGTTTTTATATACATTCTATATAGATGCTACACCTGTGACAGGGAAAAACATGCTTTTTAAAAAAACAGCACCATATGTTGAATGTAATAGCAATACACTCTATACTAAATATGTGATGATTTCATATCAATGTTTCTGATTGCATTGATAAATTGATTTTTCACAGCTACCCGCATTTACGTTTATTTTCATTTGGATTTAATTATTTTGTGACATTGCGTTGGAATTGAACTGTGATGTTTACCATACCGTTCATTTCTTAAGTATAGATGCCACACCTGTGACAGGTAAAGACATTTTTTTTAAGAAACAGCACCACGTGTTGCATGTAAGAGCAGCACACACTATACTAAATATGTTACGGTTCCATTTCAATGTTTTTGACTGCATTGACATTGAATTTCGAGATTTCGATTTATTTTCATTTTGATTTAATTATTTTGTGTGACATTGCGTTGGAATTGAGCTGTGTTGTTTACCATGCTGTTCATTTCGTGAAAATATAAGTATAGATGTCACACCTGTGACAAGTAAAAACATGCTTTAAAAAAAAAGTGCTATCTGTTGCACATAAGAGCAACACACGCTATAGTAAATATGTTACGATTCCATTTCAGTGTTTCTGATTTCATTGATAAATTGAATTTTCATAGATTTCGAGTTATTTTCATTTTGATCTAATTATTCTGAGTGACATTGCATTGGAATTGAGCTGTGTTGTTTACTGTACCGTTCATTTCTTGAATATAATATATGTGTTAATTTTTCATTGTTTTTATTTCGTTTTTTAACAGTTTTTTTTTATATTTTAGTGATGGGAACATCAGATCACTTGATGTTCCCAATTTTCTAATGGGAAAATGAGATCATTTGGGAATGCATCGGAGAGGGAGTGGGGAATGGTGGGGCGGACGAGAGGACGGGAGTAGGGAATGGTTAGGAGGACAAGGGGACGGCGGAGAGGGAAATGGTAGGGAGAACTGTGAGACTGGGAAGGTTGCTGTGGCTCAGCAACACACATGCGTTGTTGAGCCACAGAAACGCGTGGCCGGGTACAGCTAGTAATATAAAAATTTTCATCATTCTTTAAGATGGACCAGCAAATTTTGGGTTGATACTAAGTTGTCAATAGATGTTAGACTACAATGATTAGTGAAATTATTTAAATCATTATCTGACTAGAAGGCTTCAACATTCATGTGTGGGTTTAGAACACTTGAGTAGCCAGCCAAAGTCGGGTGTCTGGCTCATGGTGATATTATGTACAAGATGGGACAAGATCGGTCACGGGGTCTCCTCGGGTGAAGCCACATTACTAACTTCACGTCTCAATGACCTGCCTATAAGTTTACACCCTAAAGTTTGCTACACAAATTATTCAGTCACATGTATAATAATAATAATCTGAAATGAAAGGATGAGAGCATTGCTTACCCTTGGGTTAGTTGTTTGCATACGACATAACAGTAAACAGTATATTCCACAGTAAATAAGAGCTCATGACATATTGTGATATTGTATGTATATAATGCCTTCATTGGATACGATGGTGTCGATTTGTGCGTGAGGTTAACACGACACGTTTTCCATTCCGGGTTTAAAGAATGGCTACTCCCTCTCCCTCCCGCATAGGGCGTTTTCTCCTAATACATTTTATCAAGAAGTGGAAAAGGGGTTCATATTTAATTTATTTATTACTGATAATTAAGTTCGTTCGTGGTAAATGTTATTATGATGTTTGTAGTCCAGAAACTGATGTTTTAAGATTAATTCACAATATTATTAGCTGGTGAATTTAATTTGCTGATGTGACAATATATTATCATTTTCTAGAGGAAATTCCACTGTAATCTCGGTTTCTTTGCATGAATAACTAAGAAAATTGGTTAATTGTTGTTAATTATTAAAAAAACAGCAGCAATATTGTCTGTATATTGTATTAAAGATTAGTAAATGAAATCGTTTTTTCCCCACATTTATGACTTACGATCCGGAGAGATGGGGATTTGTGACTTACGATCCAGTGAGATGGGATTTGTGACTTACGATCTAGCGAGATGGGGATTTATGACTTACGATCTAACGGGATTAAGATTTATGACTTACTATCCAGCGAGATGGTGATTTATGACACGATCTAGCGAGATTTGGATACATTATCATTGTTAATTTATTCACTTTTATGACTGTCCTTAGTCAAAGCATCTGTAGACTCTACCATAACCTTCCACCGATTTCGTAGCGTGGTCAATTAGGGGATCCAATCATTCTACTAATTGGATCAATGGAACAATGCCGGCCCGCTTCTATTAGCACGTACCCCACGGCAATCACAGTGCAAAGTTGTGTGGTGTTGCCCCCAAGCGTCTGACCTTCAGCCTCATACTGACACAGATATTTCGTTTTTTACATATTTAGATATATATAAGTAGGTGTGTGTTTATTCAAAGGCATAAATTACTGTGAACAAAATAAACAATTGTGTACATGGCAAAAGTGTGCTCATGAAATTTGTGTGTACATCACAGTAGTTACAACAATTAACCTCATTGTACATTACAACAATTAAACGAACAGTACATGTGCATTATTGTAGGAATGTGAGAACGATACAACAATTAGAATATTGACATGTGATTAAGAAATATTTATTCATTTCAGCTTTCAGTCTGTGTTTCGTGCAACACAGTGCTGTGTGCCAGCAAGTGTAGCTGTGTAGTACACCTGAAATTTCTGCATTCAGGAAGTGTCTGTTGTGTGTGTGTGTGTGTGTGTGTGTGTGTGTGTGTGTGTGTGTGTGTGTTGTGTGTGTGTGTGTGTGTGTGTGCAGTTTCAAGCAGCATCCCCTCCCATAACACCAGTGATTAAACACTTAGGGAGTGTACAGTACTAATGGTCCTAAATGTAGCCCACCAAAGGGTTCTGTTAAGCAGCTCTAACTGCCTTGAGCAGCTCAACACTAAACATCTGGCCCCAAACGAGGGTGATAAGTGACGATGGGAATGTGGCTGCTTAGCCTTATTACACTACAAAAAACACTTCCTCTAATGCTAGAAACCTGATTTTGTTTCCCAATTTACAGGCGACACACATTACCAATTGTACTGTAGAGTAGTCTAACTTGACCCTATTTCATATGTCTCAAAAGTACTTTTTATAACAACAAATGACTTCTAATCTGCTATGCAAGCAATATTCAACATGTCCAATTCTGGAGATTATAACTTTTCCAAACTTTTTAATCAGTTTATATCGCAGGTCAGTGTTATACGAGGTTTGCCAATCTAACGGAGGAGTTGAGCCATATATCACACAGAACAGTTCTGGGAGCAGTTTGTTCTCTTATTCGGGCCAAAACCACAGCAGCGGCGGGATGTAAGGACTCCCTGACAAAGATGTGATAGAGGAAATATAGTCTTGAGTATTACAAGCCTTCCTTATGAAGAGATATTCATAAAGCTTATTTTACATTCGAATGACGAATAGTAAGAAGGGACATTCTTGAAGAATACTAACGCATTAATGGTTATAACTAACTTGTCAAATATAACGACACAGATAGATTACGAAACAATGGAAATAAATTCAGAAAAGTCCTTGGTAAAATATTTTGCGATTACGGTCGTGTATTATTGTAACAAATTATCGGATAACATAAAAAATCGCTGGATTGAATCAAGCGTAAGGTAGACATATATGAACGAGTTTGTGTAGATATAAATGTGCTCGTATGCTCGGCAGCATACAAGCCTCTAGGCCTTCATATTCATAAATTCATAAATTTATAAATTCCGATATTCATAAATTTCTCTCTTCCCTCTCTCCCCCTCTCTCGCAAACTACAACTTGGCTACCTAAAATGGAATGCTCGTCTAATGTACCTGTAAGCTAAGAGAAACATCCACTCGGGCTCACCATAGCCCGTGCTACCTGGAACTTCTTGTCCAGGTAGCGAAACTTTAACAACAACAACAACCTTTAAGCTAAGAGCTATTTATTATCCTACGTCTGATGCTTGACCCCTAGTGACTCATTTATTTTAAAAGCTAATTACTGGTTTTCATTAGGAATCAACTTTATTTAATGGTAAGTTATTACACTCATACTATCGCAGGATGAAGCCCAGTGGGAGCTGGGCCTGGATGGTGAATATTCCCTCCTGTCTCCAAGATGACGGAGTGTAAGCAGGTTAANGGTATTCAGAGCGGTTGACGTGGTATTCAGAGCGGATGACGTGGTATTCAGACCGGATGACGTGGTATTCAGAGCGGATGACGTGGTATTCAGAGCGGATGACGTGGTATTCAGAGCGGATGACGTGGTATTCAGAGCGGATGACGTGGTGTTCAGAGCGGATGACGTGGTATTCAGAGCGGATGACGTGGTATTCAGAGCGGATGACGTGGTATTCAGAGCGGATGACGTGGTATTCAGAGCGGATGACGTGGTGTTCAGAGCGGATGACGTGGTATTCAGACGCGGATGAAGTGGTATTCAGAGCGGATGACGTGGTATTCAGAGCGGATGACGTGGTATTCAGAGCGGATGACGTGGTATTCAGAGCGGATGACGTGGTATTCCAGACCGGATGACGTGGTATTCAGACCGGATGACGTGGTAGTCAGAGCGGATGACGTGGTATTCAGAGCGGATGACGTGGTATTCAGAGCGGATGACGGGTATTCAGACCGGATGACGTGGTTTCAGAGCGGATGACGTGGTATTCAGAGCGGATGACGTGGTATTCAGAGCGGATGACGTGGTATTCAGAGCGGATGACGTGGTGTTCAGACCGGATGACGTGGTGTCCTGACCGGAGGACGCAGCGGCATTTCGTGGGCACTCACCGACTATGAACACCCGTGTTGGACGCCCGCACACCCATACGGGCTGGTCACTGGGTGCTGGTCACTGTGGGTGCTGGTCACGTATCACTGTCACTAACGCCTACGTTCGACCGTCCAGCCCAAGGGAAGGACGGAGGGAGGGAGGGACGGGACGGACGGACGAGGGACGGACGGACGGGAGGGACGGAGGGAGGGACGGACGGCGGACAGAGGGAGGGAGGGAGGGACGGACGGACGGACAGAGGGACGGAGGGAGGGACGGACGGACGGACAGAGGGACGGAGGGAGGGACGGACGGACGGACAGAGGGACGGAGGGAGGGAGGGACTAACGAACAGAGGGAGGGGGGGGGACAGTGGAAGGGATGGAGGGAGAGAATGATACAATGACAGCAACATGGTAGGAAGAAAGTTTGGGTAAATATATGACCTGTACATTTTGTTAAGAATTATACTGAAGAACTCTGAAGTATCTGCGAGGAACATCTGAACACTTCACACAAACTCTTCACCACACCACAAGTAAAAGTATTAGAAATAAAATGAACTTATTTTCACTCGTGAATGAGCAAGAGATTACAAGATGAAGTAAAAAGAAGAACATGTCTAAGTAAAATGGGATAGAAAAAGATAATGTTAAAAACATTTTATTATCAAATTAGCAATGAAAAAAATATGAAATAACAAATGAATGGTGGCAAAGAAGCAATGTAAAATCTATAAGCAATAAACAAATCTGACTGGAAACAGCATGAGACCACCTGACACACTCACCAGGTCTCGAATCGTGTCCAAAATATGTTATACCAATCTTCACTAGAGAAAAATAAACCGCAGTTTATTAACATTATAGAGAGTGTCGACACAAATTAATTATAACTGTAATTATTACGAAGGAAGTTTGTCCACAAAATGTAAAGAAATAGAGCCGAAACGATCCCGTTCGCCGGATTTAAGAATTTGTCGTAAGCTTGCGCAACCACTGTCAAAATATTCAATAGTCAGTTGAGTTAGGCAATGTGCCAGAATTGTGGAGGATTGCGAATTTAATCCCAATTTTTAAAACGAGGATTGGGCACTGGTATCGAACCATCATTCAATTAGTTTAACGTAAATTTTGGAAAAGTACTTTTTTTAGTCACAAACGTCGTTTGTACTCATCTCGAAAACCCAAAAGTTACTGATAATCTTAAACATGGCTTTACGTAAGTACGATAATTTTTGACAAGTTAACGCTCTGTAATTTCAAACAAATTTAAAGTAGAGGATAGTGATACAAATTATGATTTATATACTTCAGGATTGTGTTTGACTTTACACTATACTTTAACACTAAGGTGTGATGAACATGGTAGCGTCCCCACGGTGTTGTAGAGAAAATTAAAAAGTGGACCAGGGCATAGTTAACCCTGGAGAGTGGACCAGGGCATAGTTAACATTAGGGAGTGGACCAGGACATAGTTAACACTGGGGGAGTGGACCAGGACATAGTTAACACTGGGGAGTGGACCAGGACATAGTTAACACTGGAGTGTGGACCAGGGCATAGTTAACACTGGGGGAGTGGACCAGGACATAGTTAACACTGGGGAGTGGACCAGGACATAGTTAACACTGGGGAGTGGACCAGGACATAGTTAACACTGGGGGAGTGGACCAGGACATAGTTAACACTGGGGAGTGGACCAGGGCATAGTTAACACTGGAGAGTGGACCAGGGCATAGTTAACACTGGGGGAGTAGACCAGGACATAGTTAACACTGGGGGAGTGGACCAGGACATAGTTAACACTGGGGGAGTGGACCAGGGCATAGTTAACACTGGGGGAGTGGACCAGGGCATAGTTAACACTGGAGAGTGGACCAAGGCATAGTTAACACTGGGGGAGTGGACCAGGGCATAGTTAACACTGGGGGAGTGGACCAGGGCATAGTTAACACTGGAGAGTGGACCAAGGCATAGTTAACACTGGGGGAGTGGACCAGGGCATAGTTAACACTGGGGGAGTGGACCAGGGCATAGTTAACACTGGGGGAGTGGACCAGGACATAGTTAACACTGGAGAGTGGACCAGGGCATAGTTAACACTGGGGAGTGGACCAGGGCATAGTTAACACTGGAGAGTGGACCAGGGCATAGTCAACACTGGCATAGTTAACACTGGGGGAGTGGACCAGGGCATAGTTAACACTGGAGAGTGGACCAAGGCATAGTTAACACTGGGGAAGTGGACCAGGGCATAGTTAACACTGGGGGAGTGGACCAGGGCATAGTTAACACTGGGGGAGTGGACCAGGACATAGTTAACACTGGGGAGTGGACCAGGGCATAGTTAACACTGGAGAGTGGACCAGGGCATAGTTAACACTGGGGGAGTAGACCAGGACATAGTTAACACTGAGGGAGTGGACTAGGACATAGTTAACACTGGGGGAGTGGACCAGGACATAGTTAACACTGGGGGAGTAGACCAGGACATAGTTAACACTGGGGGAGTGGACCAGGACATAGTTAACACTGGGGGAGTGGACCAGGGCATAGTTATCACTGGAGAGTGGACCAGGACATAGTTAACACTGGGGGAGTGGACCAGGACATAGTTAACACTGGAGAGTGGACGAGGACATAGTTAACACTGGGGGAGTGGACCAGGGCATAGTTAACACTGGAGAGTGGACCAAGGCATAGTTAACACTGGGGGAGTGGACCAGGGCATAGTTAACACTGGGGGAGTGGACCAGGGCATAGTTAACACTGGAGAGTGGACCAAGGCATAGTTAACACTGGGGGAGTGGACCAGGGCATAGTTAACACTGGGGGAGTGGACCAGGGCATAGTTAACACTGGAGAGTGGACCAAGGCATAGTTAACACTGGGGGAGTGGACCAGGGCATAGTTAACACTGGAGAGTGGACCAAGGCATAGTTAACACTGGGGGAGTGGACCAGGGCATAGTTAACACTGGGGGAGTGGACCAGGGCATAGTTAACACTGGGGGAGTGGACCAGGACATAGTTAACACTGGAGAGTGGACCAGGGCATAGTTAACACTGGGGAGTGAACCAGGGCATAGTTAACACTGGAGAGTGGACCAGGGCATAGTCAACACTGGCATAGTTAACACTGGGGGAGTGGACCAGGGCATAGTTAACACTGGAGAGTGGACCAAGGCATAGTTAACACTGGGGAAGTGGACCAGGGCATAGTTAACACTGGGGGAGTGGACCAGGGCATAGTTAACACTGGGGGAGTGGACCAGGACATAGTTAACACTGGGGAGTGGACCAGGGCATAGTTAACACTGGAGAGTGGACCAGGGCATAGTTAACACTGGGGGAGTAGACCAGGACATAGTTAACACTGGGGGAGTGGACTAGGACATAGTTAACACTGGGGGAGTGGACCAGGACATAGTTAACACTGGGGGAGTAGACCAGGACATAGTTAACACTGGGGGAGTGGACCAGGACATAGTTAACACTGGGGGAGTGGACCAGGGCATAGTTATCACTGGAGAGTGGACCAGGACATAGTTAACACTGGGGGAGTGGACCAGGACATAGTTAACACTGGAGAGTGGACGAGGACATAGTTAACACTGGGGGAGTGGACCAGGGCATAGTTAACACTGGAGAGTGGACCAAGGCATAGTTAACACTGGGGGAGTGGACCAGGGCATAGTTAACACTGGGGGAGTGGACCAGGGCATAGTTAACACTGGAGAGTGGACCAAGGCATAGTTAACACTGGGGGAGTGGACCAGGGCATAGTTAACACTGGGGGAGTGGACCAGGGCATAGTTAACACTGGAGAGTGGACCAAGGCATAGTTAACACTGGGGGAGTGGACCAGGGCATAGTTAACACTGGGGGAGTGGACCAGGGCATAGTTAACACTGGAGAGTGGACCAAGGCATAGTTAACACTGGGGGAGTGGACCAGGCATAGTTAACACTGGAGAGTGGACCAAGGCATAGTTAACACTGGGGGAGTGGACCAGGGCATAGTTAACACTGGAGAGTGGACCAAGGCATAGTTAACACTGGGGGAGTGGACCAGGGCATAGTTAACACTGGGGGAGTGGACCAGGGCATAGTTAACACTGGAGAGTGGACCAGGGCATAGTTAACACTGGGGGAGTGGACCAGGGCATAGTTAACACTGGAGAGTGGACCAGGCATAGTTAACACTGGGGGAGTGGACCAGGGCATAGTTAACACTGGAGAGTGGACCAAGGCATAGTTAACACTGGGGGAGTGGACCAAGGCATAGTTAACACTGGGGAGTGGACCAAGGCATAGTTAACACTGGGGGAGTGGACCAAGGCATAGTTAACACTGGGGGAGTGGACCAGGGCATAGTTAACACTGGGGGAGTGGATTTGGAAAAAATGTAAGGTCCTGGAAGCTGTCTTCCTCCAGGCGGTACTTGACAAGTTCACTTATTAAGATTTGTCTGGCCGCAAGAACTACTTGACAAGTTCACTTATTAAGACTTGTCTGGCAGCAAGGACAACTTGACAAGTTCACTTATTAAGGCGTCTCGTCAGAGGGCGGAATGTTAACACGTTCCCGTCTTAAGTGGCGTTGCCTGCTCCAAGGCGGTAGTTGGCACGTTCGAGCCGACTGTGAGACGACAGCACAAGACCAGAGTGCAGGGAATGTGGTGTTAAAACTGGAGTGTAGAGGCCGAACATGCTCACTCTCTACGCTCCTCATTACACAGGGTAATACCCCCCAGGCTCGCGAATTCTTATACTTTATAGACTGGTGCTGCAGATCAGTGTGAGCGTGGGTGGCACCACAGACTGGTGCTGCAGGTCAGTGTGGGCGTGGGTGGCACCACAGACTGGTGCTGCAGGTCAGTGTGGGCGTGGGTGGCACCACAGACTGGTGCTGCAGGTCAGTGTGGGCGTGGGTGGCACCACAGACTGGTGCTGCAGGTCAGTGTGGGCGTGGGTGGCACCACAGACTGGTGCTGCAGGTCAGTGTGGGCGTGGGTGGCATCACAGACTGGTGCTGCAGGTCAGTGTGGGCGTGGGTGGCATCACAGACTGGTGCTGCAGGTCAGTGTGGGCGTGGGTGGCACCACAGACTGGTGCTGCAGGTCAGTGTGGGCGTGGGTGGCACCACAGACTGGTGCTGCAGGTCAGTGTGGGCGTGGGTGGCACCACAGACTGGTGCTGCAGGTCAGTGTGGGCGTGGGTGGCACCACAGACTGGTGCTGCAGGTCAGTGTGGGCGTACCACTGGGCTCTGGAATGAGTGCTTGGGCACTTTAACTCAACCATTGGTGATGCGTACTCTAATAACAGTGTCCAGAAGTGTCCGAACACTGCAACACTGCCTGCAAGAGAACTACGTACTTTTCAAACATGGAACTATAATATAACTATTTATTGTGATAACAGGAACAGATTTAGGTTGTTATCTCTACTCCTGTAAGCTCAGTGCCGGGAAATTAAACCACCAAAAGTCTTCACGAGAAATATGACTTTGTTGCTAGATATATCAAACGGAACTCTCTACCATCCTCAAACTCAATCATCGCCGTCGATCAGTAAAGAAATATACAGTAATTTTGGTAGTGGACTTTACCGCTATTAGCTTCCAGCACAGAGAAGCTGGAACACTTAGCTATCACCTCAAGATGAATGCATTCTGGTAATGGACTCTGATAACAATGGTTTATAGTGGCTGGAAGCCCAGCAGAAAGCTCCACAGATACTGTTATTCCGGATTTATATTTCGTATTCTGGATGTTATTCTGGAATTATATTTCTTATTCAGGATTATTCTGGATGTTATTCTGGATTTCTACTGGAAGTCTTTTTTTTCCAGGAAAACTAAATTCTTAAATTCTTTGCTGTTTTTAGAATTGTTTTGGGGGTAAATCTGGTCTCTTAAAACAGCGTTAGTATTGAGCTAAATTAAATACTAATTTGTATGTCTTTGTGTATTTATCTATTTGTGCCAGCATGATCAAGCTCTTAACTCTTGGACCCCGCCTTTTGTGCCAGCATGATCAAGATCTTAACTCTTGGACCCCGCCTTTTGTGCCAGCATGATCAAGCTCTTAGCTCTTGGACCCCGCCTTTTGTGCCAGCATGATCAAGCTCTTAGCTCTTGGACCCCGCCTTTTGTGCCAGCATGATCAAGCTCTTAGCTCTTGGACCCCGCCTTTTGTGCCAGCATGATCAAGCTCTTAGCTCTTGGACCCCGCCTTTTGTGCCAGCATGATCAAGCTCTTAGCTCTTGGACCCCGCCTTTTCGACAAAAGGTTGTTTAGTGAAATGACTCATGACCAATTTTATATATCATGTCCACTAGTCCAACTACTGGCGTGATCGGGACGCAACCCCACAGCAATACTTACAAATACCTCATTAAAGGTATTGGATGAAAGGAAAAGTTTCGCAAACGCTTCTGTTCCCGTGATCCTTGGTTGTGTGGTGTATTTGGTATTTGTGCCAGCAGAATCGAGTTGTTAGCTCTTGGACCCCTCCTTTATAACCGTCGGTTGTCTAATGTGCTGACTCTCTACCTATTTTCCTCTATCATATCACTACATATTTCTCTATAACACACACACATCCTCCGGGATGTAGCCGAAGCAGCTGTCTAAATTCCAACAACCTATATATTGTTAGGTGAACAGAAACATCAGGAGAAAGAAACTCTTCCAGTCTGTTACTGTCTCGGGTCCGTAACCCGGGCCCTTAAGGCTACGAACTCCGAGCTCTGCCCACTTGGCTGCGCGGTGTACTCACCTAGTTGTGCTTGCGGGGGTTGAGCTTTGATTCTTCGGTCCCGCCTCTTAACCGTCAATCAACTGCTGTTCAGATTTCTGAGCCTACTGGGCTCTGTCATATCAACATTTGAAACTGTGTATGGAGTCAACCTCCACCACATCACTGCCTAATGCATTCCATTTGTTAACTACTCTGACACTGAAAAAATCTTTCTAATGTCTCTGTGGCTCATTTGGGTACTAAGTTTCCACCTGTGTCCTCTTGTTCGTGTCCCACCCGTGCTAAATAGTTTGTCTTTGTCCACCTTGTCAATTCCCCTGAGAATATTGTAGGTGGTTATCATGTCTCCCCTTACTCTTCTGTTTTCCAGGAACGTGAGTTTCAGCTCCTTTAGCCTTTCCTCATCGCTTATACCTCTCAGTTTCGGGACTAGTCTGGTGGCATACCTCTGAATCTTCTCTAACTTTGTCTAGTGTTTAACTAGCTGTGGACTCTAGGCAGGAGTTGCATATTCCAGGATTGGTCTGACATAAGTAGTATACAGGGTCCTGAACGATTCCGTACACAAGTTTCTAAAGGCAGTTCTTATGTTGGCCAACCCAGCATATGCCGCTGATGATATCCTTTTGATGTGAGCTTCTGTTGACAGGTTCGGTGTGATACCAACCCCCAGATCTTTCTCTCTATTTGACTAGTGAAGGATTTCATCTCCCAGATGGTACCTTGTGTTCAGGTGTATGTGTTTTTTTTTAGTGTAATCACCAAAGTGTAATTATCTAAGTGTAGTTACCTAAGTGCAGTTACAGGATGAGAGCTACACTCGTGGTGTCCCGTCTTCCCAGCACTCTTGTCATATAACGCTATAACATATAACTACTGACGGTTTTGGCCTTCACTACCTTCTCACTTAGCTTGTTCCAACCGTCTACCACTCTGTTTGCAAAACTGAATTTTCTAATTATTTTTCGGCTGCCTTGTTTCCTTGGTTTGAACCTAAATATTTTGTTCTTCAAGCTACTGTTTTCAAAAATTATTCCTTGTCAGTTTTGTCGATTCCCGTTAGTATTTTCCACGTAATGATCATATCACGTCTTTTTCTTCGTTTTTCAAGCTGCGGAATGTTTAACTCCTCTAACCTCTCCTCGTAGCTCTTGGTTTTCATTTGGGAAAAGGCAGTAATCAGAAGCAGTGTATCAGACTGGAGAAATGTTACTAGTGGGGTATACAGGGTTCAGTTCTAGCACCACAATTGTTCTGAGTCAATATAAACAACTTGCAGAAGTAATGCAGAATTATATGAACATGTTTGCTGATAATGCCAAGCTACGAGAAGTTAAGAAACTTTGTCGATCTTCAAGGCCTTCAAGGACACCTGGTTAAAATATGTGTATGGAGCACGCTTAGCAAATTAAATTTAATGTGAATAAATGCCACGTTATGGAATGTGGAATAGGAGAAAACAGGCCACACACAACCTAAAATTGTATGGAAAAAGCCCTACAAAATTCAGAAAAGAAAGAGCTCCAGGGGTGATTCTTGATACAAAAGCTGTCATCTGAGGACCACTTACAGAACATTGTGCTAGGAGCCTATGCTAAGCTTTCCAACTTGTGAATAGTTTTTAAGTACATGGATGTTGTAATATCTCAAGAAGCCCATTCATAAAGTGAAAAAGGTTCAAAGACACGCAACTAAATGGT
>WNGS01006496.1:78320-89404 GCA_020271785.1 Procambarus virginalis | reverse complement strand
TTATATACTCGCATTTAGGTGAGGTGATATGTTACAACAGTTTTGGATGAGGTGAACAAAACTATCAACACAAGACAGAACACGAAACAATGGGTATAGAATGGAAGTAACTGCAAAGTTCCTATTAGCCCATATTTCTTGATGCTTCTATATTGGTACGGAGTCTTGAAGTGGGTAGAATATAGTTGTGCATTAATTGGCTGTTGATTGCTAGTGTTGACTTCTTAATGTGTAGTGCCTCACAGATGTCAAGCCGCCTGCAATCGCTGTATCTATCGATGATTTCTGTGTTGTTTGTTAAGACTTCTCTGGTGATTGTCTGGTTGTGGGAAGAGATTATATGTTCCTTAATGGAGCCCTGATGATTGTGCATTGTTAATCGCCTGGAAAGAGATGTTGTTGTCTTGCCTATATACTGAGTTCTTTGAGGCTTAAAGTCCCCAAGTGGGCATTTGAAGGCATAGACGACGTTGGTCTCTTTTAAAGTGTTCTGCTCAGTGTCTGGAGAGTTTCTCATGGGTAGGTTGGCCGTTTTTTTGGTTTTATAGTAAATCGTCAATTGTATCTTCTGATCTTTGTCTGTAGGGATAACATTCCCATTAACAATATCTTTCAAGACCCCTTCCTCCGTTTTATGAGCTGTGGAAAAGAAGTTCCTGTAAAATAGTCTAATAGGGGATACAGGTGTTGTGTTAGTTGTCTCTTCAGAGGTTGCATGGCGTTTCACTTTCCTTCTTATGATGTCTTCAACGAAACCATTGGAGAAGCCGTTGTTGACTAGGACCTGCCTTACCCTACAGAGTTCTTCATCGATTTGCTTCCATCCTGAGCTGTGGCTGAGAGCACGGTCGACATAAGCGTTAACAACACTCCTCTTGTACCTGTCTGGGCAGTCACTGTTGGCATCGAGGCACATTCCTATGTTTGTTTCCTTAGTGTTGACTGCAGTGTGGAAACCTCCGCTCCGTTCCATGACTGTTACATCTAGAAAGGGCAGCTTCCCATCCTTCTCCATCTCGTAAGTGAAACGCAACACAGAATTCTGCTCGAATGCCTCCTTCAGCTCATGCAGATGTCTAACATCCGGTACCTGTGTAAAAATGTCGTCAACATACCTGCAGTATATGGCCGGTTTCAAATTCATGTCGACTAAGACCTTCTGTTCGATGGTACCCATGTAGAAGTTCGCAAACAGGACACCTAGGGGAGAACCCATGACGACCCTATCTACATGCTTATACATGTGCCCATCCGGGCTCAAGAAGAGTGCCTCTTTAGTACAAGCTTGGGTAGTTTCCTTAGAATGTTTTCTGGTATGTCAAGAGGAGAACAAGCCGGATCATGATACACTCTGTCCGCTATCATCCCGATTGTTTCATCCACAGGTACGTTGGTAAACAGTGATTCTACGTCCAACGAGGCTCATTTCCCTGTGGCCCGTGTTCCCCGCAGTAAGTCAACAAATTCCTTTGGAGACTTCAGGCTGAAGGCGCAAGGTACATAAGGAGTCAGCAAGCCGTTCAGTCGCTTCGCCAGTCTGTATGTGGGTGTGGGTATCTGGCTGACGATTATCCGAAGTGGGTTTCCAGGCTTGAGTGTCTTGACATCTTCATACACATACCCCAGGTTTATATTCCCCAATAATCTTTGGCAGGTGGAGTCCAGATTTCTTGGCGTTCACAGTTTCGATCAATCTGTTAACCTTTGTTTTCAATTCCGCTGTAGTGTCCTTCGTTACCCTTTGGAATTTAGTTTAGAACAAGACTAATAATACCAATTTGCATTCTCGCTAAACACCAGACTCCATCCTAATTAAGGTTCATCCCACATATTGAACATGGAAATAAAATGATAGTTTGTCTTGTGAAGTTTATTTATTGATGCATGGTGTATGAAGATGGCCATAGTGATGAAGGGGAAGGTGGTGACGTGTGGTGAAGGATAGGAATGTAGTGACGGGTGGGAAAGATGGTGAGCGGTAAGGAAGGTGATGAAGGAGAGGAAAGATAATGATGACGATGGTTGTTAATAAGGTACCCAACGGTGCTCGGGTAGTGAAGATAGTTACATTACAGTGTTGATGGTTGTGTGTTGCCAAGATGGTCACAGTTATGTTAGTTGTGTGTATATTTATTGATGTGTGAAGATGGTTACTATCTGTTTGTCTCTGGAATGATACCTATCTCGCTAAACACTAGACTCCATCCTAATTAAGGTTCATCCTGCATGTTGTACATTATAATAGTCTCTCATCTTAGGTCATCTGCTCTTCTAACAATGGAAGTTGCTCAGGCTCGGTTGTGAACACTCCATGGACACTGGCATTCAGTGCCTCGCAGATTTCCTTGTCGCTTTCTGTACATGCCCCATTTTGTTTTCCTGATTCTTATCACTTGCTCGTTCATCGACATTTTCCCTCTTATATGTCTATGCAGTACTTTGGGTTGCTGTTCTGTGTTCACCTAGTTGTGTTTGCGGGAGTTGAGCTTTGCTCTTTCGGCCCGCCTCTCAACTGTCAATCAACTGTTTACTAACTACTTTTTTTCCACACAACACACACACACACACACACACACACACACACACACACACACACACACACACACACACACACACACACACACACACACACACACACACACCAAGGAAGCAGCCCGTGACAGCTGACTAACTCCCAGGTACCAATTTACTGCTAGGTAACAGGGGCATTCAGGGTAAAAGAAACTTTGCCCATTTGTTTCTGCCTCGTGCGGGAATCGAACCCGCGCCGCAGATTTGCAAGTCCTGCGCGCTATCCTCCAGGCTACGAGGCCCCCTATGTTTGTGTGTGTGTGTTTTTTTACTATTTGTGACTGCAGGATCGAGCTGTATGCTCCTGGATTTCGCCTTTAGAAGCATCGGTTGTTTAATGTACTGACTTCTCCCACACACACACACCCAGGAAGAAGCCCGTAGCAGCTGTCTAACTCCCAGGTACCTATTTACTGCTAGGTAACAGGGGGATCAGGGCGAAAGCCAAGTATATATGACTGGGAGTCAGCCAGTCAGTCATGTGGCACAGTACACCTAACAAACACCACTCCACAACTGCTGTAGACCTGTGGCTACAGTCCCGAAGCAGTTACGCAAGCACTTACGAACCTTAACATCTTTTCTCAATCTTTAGCGGCTTTGTTAATAATTATTAAACAGTTAATGAGCTCCGAAGCACCAGGAGGCTGTTTATAACAATACCAACAGTTGAGTGGGAAGTGTTCGTGCTTGCAAGCTGTTTAATAAATGAAACCAAAGCCATCAAAGATTGAGGAAAAATGTACACGTTTGTAAGTATTAACAAAACTGCTTCGTGAATGTGGCCCCCAGACTCGTATCACTATGTCATGTCACATCATTGTGTCAAGTCGTAAGTGAGGCAGAGAAGGATTGGCGGCAGGAAGAGTAGACCTCGAGAGGGATAGACGATGGGAAAGAGCGAGGGAGGGCTAGACAATGTAGGCAGCGACAATACCTCTATCATGGGCTGCTATTCCTTGCCCACTTATTTGCATATAATACCGTCCATTGCGTGTTGTGTATGATTGTGTTGTGAACAGGCCGGGCGGCATCGTACGCTTTCCCTTGATCTGCTGTAACCGGAGGACTGAGGCGGTGCAAGCTGACCACAGTCACTTCGACGGAAAGTGGCCTAAACTTGTAATTCAAGACTTGAGGCTATTTATCTGAAGCCAAGAAACTGTTTATTTCACGAAAACTGTCTGACTACTTGCGTCGAAGACATAAATACATCCTTTTATAGAGTAGATCAAAGGCTGGGTTTCACATGGCCAGTTGAGACCTGAAACAGGTACAGTACATGTTGTTGGCTCCCTTTGTTTATACCTTTCGTCTGTGAGTGCGCCGCACCTGATTTTGAACCTGGCACTTGTATTCGAGCCTATCGCATATGTCTGATCACCACACATGTGTTTGATCACCACACATGTGTTTGATCACCACACATGTGTTTGATCACCACACATGTGTTTGATCACCACACATGTGTTTGATCACCACACATGTGTTTGATCACCACACATGTGTTTGATCACCTCACATGTGTTTGATCACCTCACATGTGTTTGATCACCACACATGTGTCTGATCACCACACATGTGTTTGATCACCTTGTTCAAACAATATAGGAAAAAAGACATATTAAAACTGCTGTTATCACCAGAGGTTGAAAGACAAATGAATAAATGAATAAATTCGTCACTGACGACAAAATATTTTCAAAAATCGGTTTTTCTATTGGTTCGTTTTCCATTCTGTAGAAAAAAACAGCCCTTTGACGTCTCCTACCAACCTGTCTACCAACCCGTCTACCAATTTGTCTACAACCTGTCTACCAATCTGTCTACCAACTTACCTACCAATCTGTCTACCAATGTGTCTACCTGTGTGTCAACCAACCTGTCTACCAATCTGTCTACTAATCTGTCTACCACCTTGTCTACCAATCTCTCTACCAATGTGTCTACCAACCTGTCTACCAATCTCTCTACCAACCTGTCTACCAATCTCTCTACCAACGTGTCTACCAACATGTCTACCAATGTGTCTACCACCCTGTCTACCAACCTGTCTACCAATATATCTACCAATCTGTCTACAAACCTGTCTACAACCTGTCTACCAATATGTCTACCAATCTGTCTACCAACCTGTCTACCAATCTGTTTACCAATCTATCTACCGATCTGTCTACCAATCTGTTTACCAATCTGTCTACCAACATGTCTACCAGTCTGTCTGCATATATGTCTACCAAATCTGTCTACCAATGTGTCTGCCAACCTGTCTACCAATCTGTCTACCAATCTGTCTACGAACCTGTCTACCAACCTGTCTACAAATCATTCTACCAATATTTCTACCAACCTGTCTACCAATCTTTCTACCAATCTGTTTACCAATCTGTCTACCACTCTGTCTACCAATCTAACCTCATCACGGTACATCTCTTACGCTCTCGACCCCAACGTAAACATTGCTGTGGTTTAGGCAAATTAAAATCGCCTGATTATTGACGCTTCCTGGGGCAACTTGACACAGGTTTCAGTAGGTCAAGTTCTGACGGTTCTGGCTAGGCCAAAACTGCTGCATATCTTACGGAGTGGTAGACGAGCGAAGGATGCACTTCAAGACCGTAACTGGGCTTGGTTACGAGCATCACTTGGGTCATTAGTGTCATTGCAATAACATCGCACTCAGTAGATCTTGAGAAACTTTGGACTGAGTTCGAGGAGAAGTTGGTGAGAAGTTTGTGTACTGTCTCAAGCAGGAGACCCAGGCGGTACAAGGCCGTCTCCCAGACAGGAGGAGACGGGGGTCACTCTCGACCAGGGAGGGTGATGAGACTACGACTGGACACAACACGACCGGATGACGTGGTGTTCAGACCGGATGACGTGGTTTTCGGAGCGGATGACGTGGTATTCAGAGCGGATGACGTGGTGTTCAGACCGGATGACGTGGTTTTCGGAGCGGATGACGTGGTATTCAGAGCGGATGACGTGGTATTCAGAGCGGATGACGTGGTATTCAGAGCGGATGACGTGTATTCAGAGCGGATGACGTGGTATTCAGACCGGATGACATGGTATTCAGAGCGGTTGACGTGGTATTCAGAGCGGATGACGTGGTATTCAGAGCGGATGACGTGGTATTCAGAGCGGATGACGTGGTATTCAGACCGGATGACGTGGTATTCAGAGCGGTTGACGTGGTATTCAGAGCGGATGACGTGGTATTCAGAGCGGATGACGTGGTATTCAGAGCGGATGACGTGGTGTTTCAGACCGGATGACGTGGTATTCAGAGCGGATGACGTGGTATTCAGAGCGGATGACGTGGTGTTCAGAGCGGATGACGTGGTATTCAGAGCGGATGACGTGGTGTTCAGAGCGGATGACGTGGTATTCAGAGCGGATGACGTGGTATTCAGAGCGGATGACGTGGTATTCAGAGCGGATGACGTGGTATTTAGAGCGGATGACGTGGTGTGTCAGACCGGATGACGTGGTGTCCTGACCGGAGGACGCAGCGGCATTTCGTGGCATGTCACCGACTATGAACACCCGTGTTGGACGCCCGCACACCCATACGGGCTGGTCACTGTGGGTGCTGGTCACTGTATCACTGTCACTAACGCCTACGTTCGACCGTCCAGCCCAAGGGAAGGGACGGAGGGAGGGATGGGGCTGGAAGAGTGAGGGAGGGAGGGACGGACGGACGGACGGACAGAGGGACGGAGGGAGGGACGGACGGACGGACAGAGGGACGGAGGGAGGGACGGACGGACGGACAGAGGGACGGAGGGAGGGACGGACGGACGGACAGAGGGACGGAGGGAGGGAGGGACTAACGAACAGAGGGATGGGGGGAGGGACAGTGGAAGGGATGGAGGAGAGAATGATACAATGACAGCAACATGGTAGGGAAGAAGTTTGGGTAAATATATGACCTGTACATTTTGTTAAGAATTATACTGAAGAACTCTGAAGTATCTGCGAGGAACATCTGAACACTTCACACAAACTCTTCACCACACCACAAGTAAAAGTATTAGAAATAAAATGAACTTATTTTCACTCGTGAATGAGCAAGAGATTACAAGATTAAGTAAACAAGAAGAACATGTCTAAGTAAAATGTGGATAGAAAAGATAACGTTAAAAACATTTTATTATCAAATTAGCAATGAAAAAAATATGAAATAACAAATGAATGGTGGCAAAGGAAGCAATGTAAAATCTATAAGCAATAAACAAATCTGGACTGGAAACAGCATGAGACCACCTGACACACTCACCAGGTCTCGAATCGTGTCCAAAATAATGTTATACCAATCTTCACTAGAGAATAAATAAACCCGCAGTTTATTAACATTATAGAGAGTGTCGACACAAAATTAATTATAACTGTAATTATTACGAAGGAAGTTTGTCCACAAAATGTAAAGAAATAGAGCCGAAACGATCCCGTTCGCCGGATTTAAGAATTTGTCGTAAGCTTGCGCAACCACTGTCAAAATATTCAATAAGTCAGTTGAGTTAGGCAATGTGCCAGAATTGTGGAGGATTGCGAATTTAATCCCAATTTTTAAAACGAGGATTGGGCACTGGTATCGAACCATCATTCAATTAGTTTAACGTAAATTTTGGAAAAGTACTTTTATTAGTCACAAACGTCGTTTGTACTCATCTCGAAAACCCAAAAGTTACTGATAATCTTAAACATGGCTTTACGTAAGTACGATAATTTTCGACAAGTTAACGCTCTGTAATTTCAAACAAATTTAAAGTAGAGGATAGTGATACAAATTATGATTTTATATACTTCAGGATTGTGTTTGACTTTACACTATACTTTAACACTAAGGTGTGATGAACATGGTAGCGTCCCCACGGTGTTGTAGAGAAAATTAAAAAGTGGACCAGGGCATAGTTAACCCTGGAGAGTGGACCAGGGCATAGTTAACATTAGGGAGTGGACAAAGTTAACACTGGGGGAGTGGACCAGGACATAGTTAACACTGGGGAGTGGACCAGGACATAGTTAACACTGGAGAGTGGACCAGGGCATAGTTAACACTGGGGGAGTGGACCAGGACATAGTTAACACTGGGGAGTGGACCAGGACATAGTTAACACTGGGGAGTGGACCAGGACATAGTTAACACTGGGGAGTGGACCAGGACATAGTTAACACTGGGGAGTGGACCAGGACATAGTTAACATTGGGGAGTGGACCAGGACATAGTTAACACTGGGGAGTGGACCAGGACATAGTTAACACTGGGGAAGTGGACCAGGACATAGTTAACACTGGGGAGTGGACCAGGGCATAGTTAACACTGGAGAGTGGACCAGGGCATAGTTAACACTGGGGGAGTAGACCAGGACATAGTTAACACTGGGGGAGTGGACCAGGACATAGTTAACACTGGGGGAGTGGACCAGGACATAGTTAACACTGGGGGAGTGGACCAGGACATAGTTAACACTGGGGGAGTAGACCAGGACATAGTTAACACTGGGGGAGTGGACCAGGACATAGTTAACACTGGAGGAGTGGACCAGGGCATAGTTAACACTGGAGAGTGGACCAGGACATAGTTAACACTGGGGGAGTGGACCAGGACATAGTTAACACTGGAGAGTGGACCAGGACATAGTTAACACTGGGGGAGTGGACCAGGACATAGTTAACACTGGAGAGTGGACCAGGGCATAGTTAACACTTGGGGAGTGGACCAGGGCATAGTTAACACTGGAGAGTGGACCAGGGCATAGTTAACACTGGGGGAGTGGACCAGGGCATAGTTAACACTGGAGAGTGGACCAGGGCATAGTTAACACTGGGGGAGTGGACCAGGGCATAGTTAACACTGGGGGAGTGGATTTGGAAAAAATGGAAGGTCCTGGAAGCTGTCTTCCTCCAGGCGGTACTTGACAAGTTCACTTATTAAGATTTGTCTGGCCGCAAGAACTACTTGACAAGTTCACTTATTAAGACTTGTCTGGCCGCAAGGACAACTTGACAAGTTCACTTATTAAGGCGTCTCGTCAGAGGGCGGAATGTTAACACGTTCCCGTCTTAAGTGGCGTTGCCTGCTCCAAGGCGTTAGTTGGCACGTTCGAGCCGACTGTGAGACTCTACGCTCCTCATTACACAGGGTAATACTCCCAGGCTCGCGAATTCTTATACTTATAGACTGGTGCTGCAGATCAGTGTGGGCGTGGGTGGCACCACAGACTGGTGCTGCAGGTCAGTGTGGGCGTGGGTGGCACCACAGACTGGTGCTGCAGGTCAGTGTGGGCGTGGGTGGCACCACAGACTGGTGCTGCAGATCAGTGTGGGCGTGGGTGGCACCACAGACTGGTGCTGCAGGTCAGTGTGGGCGTGGGTGGCACCACAGACTGGTGCTGCAGATCAGTGTGGGCTTGGGTGGCACCACAGACTGGTGCTGCAGGTCAGTGTGGGCGTGGGTGGCACCACAGACTGGTGCTGCAGATCAGTGTGGGCGTTGGTGGCACCACAGACTGGTGCTGCAGGTCAGTGTGGGCGTGGGTGGCACCACAGACTGGTGCTGCAGGTCAGTGTGGGCGTGGGTGGCACCACAGACTGGTGCTGCAGATCAGTGTGGGCGTGGGTGGCACCACAGACTGGTGCTGCAGGTCAGTGTGGGCGTGGGTGGCACCACAGACTGGTGCTGCAGGTCAGTGTGGGCGTGGGTGGCACCACAGACTGGTGCTGCAGATCAGTGTGGGCGTGGGTGGCACCACAGACTGGTGCTGCAGGTCAGTGTGGGCGTGGGTGGCACCACAGACTGGTGCTGCAGGTCAGTGTGGGCGTGGGTGGCATCACAGACTGGTGCTGCAGGTCAGTGTGGGCGTGGGTGGCACCACAGACTGGTGCTGCAGGTCAGTGTGGGCGTGGGTGGCATCACAGACTGGTGCTGCAGATCAGTGTGGGCGTGGGTGGCACCACAGACTGGTGCTGCAGATCAGTGTGGGCGTGGGTGGCACCACAGACTGGTGCTGCAGGTCAGTGTGGGCGTGGGTGGCATCACAGACTGGTGCTGCAGATCAGTGTGGGCGTGGGTGGCACCACAAACTGGTGCTGCAGGTCAGTGTGGGCGTGGGTGGCATCACAGACTGGTGCTGCAGGTCAGTGTGGGCGTGGGTGGCACCACAGACTAGTGCTGCAGGTCAGTGTGGGCGTACCACTGGGCTCTGGAATGAGTGCTTGGGCACTTTAACTCAACCATTGGTGATGCGTACTCTAATAACAGTGTCCAGAAGTGTCCGAACACTGCAACACTGCCTGCAAGAGAACTACGTACTTTTCAAACATGGAACTATAATATAACTATTTATTGTGATAACAGGAACAGATTTAGGTTGTTATCTCTACTCCTGTAAGCTCAGTGCCGGGAAATTAAACCACCAAAAGTCTTCACGAGAAATATGACTTTGTTGCTAGATATATCAAACGGAACTCTCTACCATCCTCAAACTCAATCATCGCCGTCGATCAGTAAAGAAATATACAGTAATTTTGGTAGTGGACTTTACCGCTATTAGCTTCCAGCACAGAGAAGCTGGAACACTTAGCTATCATCTCAAGATGAATGCATTCTGGTAATGGACTCTGATAACAATGGTTTATAGTGGCTGGAAGCCCAGCAGAAAGCTCCACAGATACTGTTATTCCGGATTTATATTTCGTATTCTGGATGTTATTCTGGAATTATATTTCTTATTCAGGATTATTCTGGATGTTATTCTGGATTTCTACTGGAAGTCTTTTTTTTTCCAGGAAAACTAAACTCTTAAATTCTTTGCTGTTTTTAGAATTGTTTTGGGGGTAAATCTGGTCTCTTAAAACAGCGTTAGTATTGAGCTAAATTAAATACTAATTTGTATGTCTTTGTGTATTTATCTATTTGTGCCAGCATGATCAAGCTCTTAGCTCTTGGACCCCGCCTTTTGTGCCAGCATGATCAAGCTCTTAGCTCTTGGACCCCGCCTTTTGTGCCAGCATGATCAAGCTCTTAGCTCTTGGACCCCGCCTTTTGTGCCAGCATGATCAAGCTCTTAGCTCTTGGACCCCGCCTTTTGTGCCAGCATGATCAAGCTCTTAACTCTTGGACCCCGCCTTTTGTGCCAGGATGATCAAGCTCTTAGCTCTTGGACCCCGCCTTTTGTGCCAGCATGATCAAGCTCTTAACTCTTGGACCCCGCCTTTTGTGCCAGGATGATCAAGCTATTAGCTCTTGGACCCCGCCTTTGTGCCAGCATGATCAAGCTCTTAGCTCTTGGACCCCGCCTTTTGTGCCAGCATGATCAAGCTCTTAGCTCTTGGATCCCGCCTTTTCGACAAAAGGTTGTTTAGTGAAATGACTCCTGACCAATTTTATATATCATGTCCACTAGTCCAACTACTGGCGTGATCGGGACGCAACCCACAGCAATACTTACAAATACCTCATTAAAGGTATTAGATGAAAGGAAAAGTGTCGCAAACGCTTCTGTTCC
>WNGS01006496.1:61531-73310 GCA_020271785.1 Procambarus virginalis | reverse complement strand
CTTGATGTTCCCAATTTTCTAATGGGAAAATGAGATCATTGGGAAGGCATCGGAGAGGGAGTGGGGAATGGTGGGGCGGACGAGAGGACGGGAGTAGGGAATGGTTAGGAGGACAAGGGACGGCGGAGAGGGAAATGGTGGGGAGGACTGTGAGACAGTTGAAGGTTGCTGTGGCTCAGCAACACACATGCGTTGTTGAGCCACAGCAACGCGTGGCCGGGTACAGCTAGTAATATAAAAATTTTTCATCATTCTTAAGATGGACCAGCAAATTTTGGGTTGATACTAAGTTGTCAATAGATGTTAGACTACAATGATTAGTGAAATTATTTAAATCATTATCTGACTAGAAGGCTTCAACATTCATGTGTGGGTTTAGAACACTTGAGTAGCCAGCCAAAGTCGGGTGTCTGGCTCATGGTGATATTATGTACAAGATGGGACAAGATCGGTCACGGGGTCTCCTCGGGGTGAAGCCACATTACTAACTTCACGTCTCAATGACCTGCCTATAAGTTTACACCCTAAAGTTTGCTACACAAATTATTCAGTCACATGTATAATAATAATAATCTGAAATGAAAGGATGAGAGCATTGCTTACCCTTGGGTTAGTTGTTTGCATACGACATAACAGTAAACAGTATATTCCACAGTAAATAAGAGCTCATGACATATTGTGAATATTGTATGTATATAATGCCTTCATTGGATACGATGGTGTCGATTTGTGCGTGAGGTTAACACGACACGTTTTCCATTCCGGGTTTAAAGAATGGCTACTCCCTCTCCCTCCCGCATAGGGCGTTTTCTCCTAATACATTTTATCAAGAAGTGGAAAAGGGGTTCATATTTAATTTATTTTATTACTGATAATTAAGTTCGTTCGTGGTAAATGTTATTATGATGTTTGTAGTCCAGAAACTGATGTTTTAAGATTAATTCACAATATTATTAGCCGGTGAATTTAATTTGCTGATGTGACAATATATTCTCATTTTCTAGAGGAAATTCCACTGTAATCTCGGTTCTTTGCATGAATAACTAGAAAATTTGGTTAATTGTTGTTAATTATTAAAAAAAACAGCAGCAATATTGTCTGTATATTGTTTTAAAGATTAGTAAATGAAATCGTTTTTTTTCCACATTTATGACTTACGATCCGGAGAGATGGGGATTTGTGACTTACGATCCAGTGAGATGGGGATTTGTGACTTACGATCTAGCGAGATGGGGATTTATGACTTACGATCTAACGGGATTAAGATTTGTGACTTACTATCCAGCGAGATGGTGATTTATGACACGATCTAGCGAGATTTGGATACATTATCATTGTTAATTATTCACTTTTATGACTGTTCTTAGTCAAAGCATCTGTAGACTCTACCAGTAACCTTCCACCGATTTCGTAGCGTGGTCAATTAGGGGATCCAATCATTCTACTAATTGGATCAATGGACAAATGCCGGCCCGCCTCTATTAAGCACGTACCCCACGGCAATCACAGTGCAAAGTTGTGTGGTGGTTGCCCCAAGCATCTGACCTTCAGCCTCATACTGACACAGATATTTCGTTTTTACATATTTAGATATATATAAGTAGATGTGTGTTTATTCAAAGCAAAAATTGCTGTGAACAAATATAACAATTGTGTACACGGCAAAAATGTGCTCATGAAAATTTGTGTGTACATCACAGTAGTTACAACAATTAACCTCATTGTACATTACAACAATGAAACGAACCAGTGCATGTGCATTATTGTAGGAAGTGTGAGAACGATACAACAATTAGAATGTTGACATGTGATTATAAGAACATTTATTCATTTCAGCTTTCAGTCTGTGTTTCGTGCAACACAGTGCTGTGTGCCAGCAAGTGTAGCTGTGTAGTACACCTGAATTCTGCATTCAGGAAGTGTCTTTGTGTGTGTGTGTGTGTGTGTGCAGTTTCAAGCAGTATCCCCCTCCCATAACACCAGTGATTAAACACTTAGGGAGTGTACAGTACTAATGGTCCTGAATGTAGCCAGCCAAGGGGTTCTGTTAAGCAGCTCTAAACTGCCTTGAGCAGCTCAACACTAAACATCTGGCCCCAACCGGGGGTGACAGTTGACGGTGGGAAGTGCGGCTGCTTAGCCTTATTACACTACAAGCAAACACTCCTCTAATTGCTAGAAACCTGATTTTGTTTCCCAATTTACAGGCGACACACATTACCAATTGTACTGTAGAGTAGTCTAACTTGACCCTATTTTCATATGTACTCAAAAGTACTTTTTATAACAACAAATATGACTTCCTAATCTGCTATGCAAGCAATATTCAACATGTCAATTCTGGAGGTTTATAACTTTTCCAAACGTTTTAATCAGGTTTATATCGCAGGTCAGTGTTTATACGAGGTTTGCCAAATCTAACGGAGGAGTTGAGCCATATATCACACAGAACAGTTCTGTGAGCAGTTTGTTCTCTTATTCGGCCGAAACCACAGCAGCGGCGGGATGTAAGGACTCCCTGACAAAGATGTCATAGAGGAAATATAGTCTTAAGTATTACAAGCCTTCCTTATGAGAGATATTCATAAAGCTTATTTTACATTCTCTCGAATGACGAATATAAGAAGGGACATTCTTGAAGAATACTAACGCATTACACATACTGGGGGTGGAGGAGCCATGTTCACTACCTCACACATACTGGTGGTGGAGGAGACATGTTCACTACATCACACTACTGGTGGTGGAGGAGCCATGTTCACTACATCACACATACTGGTGGTGGAGGAGCCATGTTCACTACCTCACACATACTGGGGGTAGAGGAGACATGTTCACTACCTCACACATACTGGGGGTGGAGGAGCCATGTTCACTACCTCACACATACTGGGGGTGGAGGAGCCATGTTCACTACCTCACACATACTGGGGGTGGAGGAGGCATCAGTGTGACCTTCGGGGACTGAGTCCAGACCTGCTACAGTGGGCTACACTCTCGTGTCTTCACCTCCCAGCTTTGTGTCGTCTGTAAATATTGACTGGTGAGAGCTCACTGCTAGTAGGTCATTCGCATAAGTAACTAACAGTAATGAAACCAGAGTCGAGCCTTTTGGGCTCACCTGTTGTCTTCGACATCCTTCCCGGCCAAGTTCAGCGTCTTGTCAGGGAGCTAAGAACCTGTCACAGAACTGTCAAGTTTGTCAGCCATGATACCTGGTTGACGGGGTTCTGGGAGTTGTTCTACTGCCCAAGCCCGGCCCGAGGCCAGGCTTGACTTGTGAGAGTTTGGTCCACCAGGCTGTTGCTTGGAGCGGCCCGCAGGCCCACATATACCTGGTTGATGGGGTTCTGGGAGTTGTTCTACTGCCCAAGCCCGGCCCGAGGCCAGGCTCGACTTGTGAGAGTTTGGTCCACCAGGCTGTTGCTTGGAGCGGCCCGCAGGCCCACATATACCTGGTTGATGGGGTTCTGGGAGTTGTTCTACTGGCCAAGCCCGGCCCGAGGCCAGGCTTGACTTGTGAGAGTTTGGTCCACCAGGCTGTTGCTTGGAGCGGCCCGCAGGCCCACATATACCTGGTTGATGGGGTTCTGGGAGTTGTTCTACTGCCCAAGCCCGGCCCGAGGCCAGGCTCGACTTGTGAGAGTTTGGTCCACCAGGCTGTTGCTTGGAGCGGCCCGCAGGCCCACATATACCTGGTTGATGGGGTTCTGGGAGTTGTTCTACTGCCCAAGCCCGGCCCGAGGCCAGGCTTGACTTGTGAGAGTTTGGTCCACCAGGCTGTTGCTTGGAGCGGCCCGCAGGCCCACATATACCTGGTTGATGGGGTTCTGGGAGTTGTTCTACTGCCCAAGCCCGGCCCGAGGCCAGGCTTGACTTGTGAGAGTTTGGTCCACCAGGCTGTTGCTTGGAGCGGCCCGCAGGCCCACATATACCTGGTTGATGGGGTTCTGGGAGTTGTTCTACTGCCCAAGCCCGGCCCGAGGCCAGGCTTGACTTGTGAGAGTTTGGTCCACCAGGCTGTTGCTTGGAGCGGCCCGCAGGCCCACATATACCTGGTTGATGGGGTTCTGGGAGTTGTTCTACTGCCCAAGCCCGGCCCGAGGCCAGGCTCGACTTGTGAGAGTTTGGTCCACCAGGCTGTTGCTTGGAGCGGCCCGCAGGCCCACATACCCACCACAGCCTGGTTGGTCCGGAACTCCTTGGAGGAAACAATCCAGTTTCCTCTTGAAGATGTCCACGGTTGTTCCAGCAATATTTCTTATGCTCGCTGGAAAGACGTTGAACAACCGCGGACCTCTGATGTTTATACAGTGTTCTCTGATTGTGCCTATGGCACCTCTGCTCTTCACTGGACCTCTGATGTTTATACAGTGTTCTCTGATTGTGCCTATGGCACCTCTGCTCTTCACTGGACGTCTGATGTTTATACAGTGTTCTCTGATTGTGCCGATGGCACCTCTGCTCTTCACTGGACCTCTGATGTTTATACAGTGTTCTCTGATTGTGCCTATGGCACCTCTGCTCTTCACTGGTTCTATTCTGCATTTTCTTCCATATCGTTCACTCCAGTACGTTGTTATTTTACTGTGTAGATTAGGGACCTGGCCCTCCAGTATTTTCCATGTGTATATTATTTGGTATCTCTCTCGTCTCCTTTCTAGAGAGTACATTTGGAGAGCTTTGAGACTATCCCTATAATTTAGGTGTTTTATCTCGTCTATGCGTGCCGTATATGTTCTCTGTATTCAGTCTATTTCAGCAATCTCTCCTGCTCTGAAGGGGGAAGTGAGTACTGAGCAGTACTCGAGACGGGACAACACAAGTGACTTGAAGAGTACAACCATTGTGATGGGATTCCTGGATTTGAAAGTTCTCGTAATCCATCCGATCATTTTTCTGGCTGACGCAATATTTGCTTGGTTATGCTCCCTAAACGTTAGGTCGTCAGACATTATTATTCCCAAATCCTTGACATGCTGTTTTTCTACTATGGGAAGATTTGATTGTGTTTTGTACCCTGTATTATGTTTCAGATCCTCATTTTTGCCGTACCTGAGTACCTGGAATTTATCACTGTTAAACATCATGTTATTTTCTGCTGCCCAATCAAAAACTTTGTTTACATCTGCTTGTAGCTTCTCAATGTCTTCAGCAGAGGTAATTTTCATGCTGGTTTTTGTGTCATCTGCAAAGGACGACACGAAGCTGTGACTTGTATTTTTGTCTATATCAGATATGAGAATAAGGAACAGTAGCGGTGCAAGGACTGTACCTTGAGGTACAGAGCTTTGAAC
Source organism: Procambarus virginalis (assembly GCA_020271785.1). Lineage (NCBI taxonomy): Eukaryota > Metazoa > Arthropoda > Malacostraca > Decapoda > Cambaridae > Procambarus > Procambarus virginalis. The sequence goes on along the minus strand of WNGS01006496.1, from coordinate 68,013 downwards.
TGCGCTTGGACTCGATTTTATCTGATTGACTGTTACTCTTTGTGTTCTGTTCGACAGGAAATTGAGTATCCAGCGTCCTACTTTTCCAGTTATTCCCATTGACATTGACATGACTTTTCCTCTCTTAATCCACGCTACACTTTACCAGTTTATCCACGCCAGGTGCTGCCTTAATGGTGGCTTTATCCACGCCACTTAACCTGGAATGTTAAGTGTCACTGTCTATCACAGCGTTCCTCCTGCAGTAGTTAATAACGTTTATATAGCAGCTACCTGACCCTGTCAAAGTGGTGCGTGCGTGCGTGTGTGTGTGTGTGTGGAAGCTGGTCAGAACAACTAGTCACCTTTGTAAACACAATTAACAACACTGGAACACTGTTCACGAAGCACATTAACAACACTGTAAAACACACCTGGAACAAAGCACAACAATCACCCTGTGTGGCTGATTGTTCAATATATCACTGAACTATATGTTTAACACATCTCTCACCCTGTCCATGGAGGACAAGCAGGTGTATATATGCTGGTTAGCACTGGAAATGCCTGGCCACGTCTGTGGTTCACAAGAAAAGGTGATCAGACAATCCAGGAGCTCCTGAACACAGTCACTAAACATCAGACTGCAGCACCAAGCCATCAGGGTGTGGAACACCATCCTAATGTTAGAGGACCCAATGTTAGACAGGTTACTCCAAGATGAGACGCCCCGCTCCCACAGCTGGTGGCCCAAGATGAGACGCCCCACTCCCACAGCTGGTGACCCAAGATGAGACGCCCCACTCCCACAGCTGGTGGCCCAAGATGAGACGCCCCGCTCCCACAGCTGGTGGCCCAAGATGAGACGCCCCACTCCCACAGCTGGTGACCCAAGATGAGACGCCCCACTCCCACAGCTGGTGGCCCAAGATGAGACGCCCCGCTCCCACAGCTGGTGGCCCAAGATGAGACGCCCCACTCCCACAGCTGGTGGCCCAAGATGAGACGCCCCACTCCCACAGCTGGTGGCCCAAGATGAGACGCCCCACTCCCACAGCTGGTGACCCAAGATGAGACGCCCCGCTCCCACAGCTGGTGGCCCAAGATGAGACGCCCCACTCCCACAGCTGGTGACCCAAGATGAGACGCCCCACTCCCACAGCTGGTGACCCAAGATGAGACGCCCCACTCCCACAGCTGGTGACCCAAGATGAGACGCCCCACTCCCACAGCTGGTGGCCCAAGATGAGACGCCCCACTCCCACAGCTGGTGACCCAAGATGAGACGCCCCACTCCCACAGCTGGTGGCCCAAGATGAGACGCCCCACTCGCATAGCTGGTGACCCAAGATGAGACGCCCCACTCCCACAGCTGGTGGCCCAAGATGAGACGCCCCACTCCCACAGCTGGTGGCCCAAGATGAGACGCCCCACTCCCACAGCTGGTGGCCCAAGATGAGACGCCCCACTCCCACAGCTGGTGGCCCAAGATGAGACGCCCCACTCCCACAGCTGGTGACCCAAGATGAGACGCCCCGCTCCCACAGCTGGTGGTCCAAGATGAGACGCCCCACTCCCACAGCTGGTGGCCCAAGATGAGACGCCCCACTCCCACAGCTGGTGGTCCAAGATGAGACGCCCCACTCCCACAGCTGGTGGCCCAAGATGAGACGCCCCACTCCCACAGCTGGTGGCCCAAGATGAGACGCCCCGCTCCCACAGCTGGTGGCCCAAGATGAGACGCCCCACTCCCACAGCTGGTGGCCCAAGATGAGACGCCCCGCTCCCACAGCTGGTGGCCCAAGATGAGACGCCCCGCTCCCACAGCTGGTGGCCCAAGATGAGACGCCCCGCTCCCACAGCTGGTGGCCCAAGATGAGACGCCCCACTCCCACAGCTGGTGGCCCACACATGTGAAGAACCTCTCACACACTCACAGCTCCCAGACAAGAGGGAGCCAGCTTAGCTCAGCTGCCAACACCCACACATGGTGTCAGCAAGGCGGACAGCCCGCCTGCTATCATAACAAGGTGTCAGCAAGGCGGACAGCCCGCCTGCTATCATAACATCGTGTCAGCAAGGCGGACAGCCCGCCTGCTATCATAACAAGGTGTCAGCAAGGCGGACAGCCCGCCTGCTATCATAACATCGTGTCAGCAAGGCGGACAGCCCACCTGCTATCATAACATCGTGTCAGCAAGGCAGACAGCCCGCCTGCTATCATAACATCGTGTCAGCAAGGCGGACAGCCCGCCTGCTATCATAACATCGTGTCAGCAAGGCGGACAGCCCGCCTGCTATCATAACATCGTGTCAGCAAGGCGGACAGCCCACCTGCTATCATAACATCGTGTCAGCAAGGCAGACAGCCCGCCTGCTATCATAACATCGTGTCAGCAAGGCGGACAGCCCGCCTGCTATCATAACATGGTGTCAGCAAGGCAGACAGCCCGCCTGCTATCATAACATCGTGTCAGCAAGGCGGACAGCCCGCCTGCTATCATAACATCGTGTCAGCAAGGCGGACAGCCCGCCTGCTATCATAACATCGTGTCAGCAAGGCGGACAGCCCACCTGCTATCATAACATCGTGTCAGCAAGGCGGACAGCCCACCTGCTATCATAACATCGTGTCAGCAAGGCGGACAGCCCACCTGCTATCATACCTCTCACTGTATTTCCCACTTCTAGACTTCCCTTCACCTATGCCTCTCCTTCCTCTGTCCCCCCCCCCCAACCCCACCACCAAAAAAAAGTGGTGGGTAGGTTAGGTTAGGTTAGGTGGGGTAGGAGGGGATAGAGAGACTGCTGGGCAGGGGTGAAAAGGTTCCTTGTCTGTCCCTAGAGATAGGAGGCTGGATGCTAGGGGCGTGACTCAAGCCAGATTGTGTACAGGTGTGGCCCCTATGGCTGGCGTGTACAGGTGTGGCCCCTGTGAATGGCGTGTACAGGTGTGGCCCTGTGGCTGGAGTGTATAGGTGTGGACCCTGTGGCTGGAGTGTATAGGTGTGGACCTGTGGCTGGAGTGTACAGGTGTGTGGACCTGTGGCTGCAGTGTACAGGTGTGGCCCTGTGGCTGGAGTGTACAGGTGTGGACCTGTGGCTGGAGTGTACAGGTGTGGCCCTGTGGCTGCAGTGTACAGGTGTGGCCCTGTGGCTGCAGTGTACAGGTGTGGCCCTGTGGCTGCAGTGTACAGGTGTGGCCCTGTGGCTGCAGTGTACAGGTGTGGCCCTGTGGCTGCAGTGTACAGGTGTGGCCCTGTGGCTGCAGTGTACAGGTGTGGCCCTGTGGCTGCAGTGTACAGGTGTGGCCCTGTGGCTGCAGTGTACAGGTGTGGCCCTGTGGCTGGAGTGTACAGGTGTGGCCCTGTGGCTGGAGTGTACAGGTGTGGCCCTGTGGCTGCAGTGTACAGGTGTGGCCCTGTGGCTGCAGTGTACAGGTGTGGCCCTGTGGCTGCAGTGTACAGGTGTGGCCTTGTGGCTGCAGTGAACAGATGAACAATTATCTGTCAAATATAGATACTATTCTTTATAAGAAAAATTATCTGTGAAAATAGAAAGCAAGAGATAATCGCCTTGTTTGATGACCTGACGAGGCCGTTAAGTAGCTCCCAGCTGCACTTGGAGTAGTGTGGCGGAACCATTTGGGCACTGTAGAGACACCAGGAGACACATGGAGAACAATGAACGCCACAGCTCAGGAGAACATGGGTTTAGAACGGGAAGATCATTCCTGTCTTTAAGTTACTCAATTCGCGGAGTTTAACAAGGTAATTGTCGAGTGTCTGGGAGTCATAGACCCTGTCTGTGTCCCGTCTGTGTCTCTGGGGACACACAGGGCCTGGCTGTGTCCCGTCTGTGTCTCTGGGGACACACAGGGCCTGGCTGTGTCCCGTCTGTGTCTCTGGGGACACACAGGGCCTGGCTGTGTCCCGTCTGTGTCTCTGGGGACACACAGGGCCTGGCTGTGTCCCGTCTGTGTCTCTGGGGACACACAGGGCCTGGCTGTGTCCCGTCTGTGTCTCTGGGGACACACAGGGCCTGGCTGTGTCCCGTCTGTGTCTCTGGGGACACACACAGCCTGGCTGTGTGTCTTCTGTCTCTCAGGAGACACATAGACCCCACAGCAATGGTGATAGTTCACATCCACAGACCCCACAGCAATGGTGATAGTTCACATCCACAGCCCCCACAGCAATGGTGATAGTTCACATCCACAGACCCCACAGCAATGGTGATAGTTCACATCCACAGACCCCACAGCAATGGTGATAGTTCACATCCACAGACCCCACAGCAATGGTAATAGTTCACATCCACAGACCCCACAGACCCCACAGCAATGGTAACACTATTTACATCACTGGTACTGTCCCGTCTTGAGTACTGCTCAGTACTCACTTCCCCCTTCACAGCAGGAGAGATCTCTGAACTAGAGGGAATACAGAGAACATATTGGGCACGCACAGACACGATAAAACATCTCAATTATTGGGACCGTCTCAAAGCTCTCAAAATGTTGTCTCTGGATAGCAGACGAGAAAGGTGTTAAATAATATACACATAGAAGATGCTGGAGGGCCAGGTCCCTAATTTGTACAGTAGAATAACAACATACTGGAGCGGAAGGTATGGAAGGAAGTGCAGAATAGAACCAGTGAAGAGTAGAGGTGCCATAGGCACAATCAGAGAACACTGAACACCAGAGGTCCAGTGAAGAGTAGAGGTGCCATAGGCACGGAGAACCCCTCAGAGTCTCAGAACAAAAGTATAAGCAAATATTATCGGAACAAAAGTGAACACTTCAAAAACAATGATAAAAGTGTGCGGGAAATGCCGGACCAATCAGGTTGCGGTAGATACGTTGGCCTTGCGAGCTGCAGCAAGCAACAGCCTTCTTGATCAAGTTACAACACGACAAGCCTGGCCGGCTTGGGCAGTTGAACTCCCAGAACTGACTCCAGGTAACTTGATATCGCATTGTGTTCACTCACATGATGAGTGAACACACCTACCACACCTGGAGCACCTGGTAGGGTGCTCCAGTGGATAAGGGAGTACCTAAGCAATAGGAAGCAGAGAGTTACAGTGAGGGGTGAGACCTCAGACTGGCGTGAAGTCACCAGTGGAGTCCCACAGGGCTCTGTACTTGGACCTATCCTGTTTCTGATATACGTAAATGATCTCCCAGAGGGTATAGACTCATTCCTCTCAATGTTTGCTGACGACGCCAAAATTATGAGAAGGATTAAGACAGAGGAGGACAGCAAGAGGCTACAGGATGACCCGGACAGACTGAAGGAATAGTCCAACAAATGGCTACTTGAGTTTAACGCGAGCAAGTGCAAAGTCATGAAGACAGGCGTAGGGAGCAGGAGGCCAAACACAAGACATCAGCTGGGAGAGAAAATAATTCAGGGCGAAAGATAGATCTAGAAGTTGATATCACGCCAGACCTGTCCCCTACAGCACACATCAAAAGGATAACATCAGCAGCGTTTCCAAGGCTGGCGAACGTAAGAATTGCTTCAGAAACTTGTGTAAGGAATCATTCAGAACCTTGTATACCACATATGTCAGACCAATCCTGGATTATGCAGCTCCAGCATGGAGTCCATATCTAGTCAAACACAAGACGAAATCAGAGAAGGTTCAGAGGTTTGCCACCAGGCTAGTCCCCGAGCTGAGAGGTATGAGCTACGAGGAAAGACTACTGGAACTGAACCTCACGACACTGGAAGACAGAAGAGTAAGGGGAGACATGATCATTACCTACAACATTCTCAGAGGAATTGACAAGGTAGATAAACTGTTTTACAATGGTGGGACACGAACAAGGGGACACAGGTGGAGACTGAGTACCCACACGAGCCACAGGGACGTTAGAAGGAACTTTTTCAGTGTCAGAGTAGTTAACAGGTGGAATGCATTAGGCAGTGATGTGGTGGAGGCTGACTCCATACACAGTTTCAAGTGTAGATATGATAGAGCCCAATAGGCTCAGGAACCTGTACACCAGTTGATTGACGGTTGAGAGGCGGGACCAAAGAGCCAGAGCTCAACCCCAGCAAGCACAACTAGGTGAGAACAACTGAAGCGTTTGGGCAAGAGACGTCATCTCTGGTAATGGTGTATTGTTACAGTGAGGGGTCGTAACTCCCTCCCCACAGTGAGGGGTCGTAACTCCCTCCCCACAGTCAGGGGTCGTAACTCCCTCCCCACAGTGAGGGGTCGTAACTCCCTCCCCACAGTGAGGGGGTCGTAACTCCCTCCCCACAGTCAGGGGTCGTAACTCCCTCCCCACAGTGAGGGGCCGTAACTCCCTCCCCACAGTGAGGGGTCGTAACTCCCTCCCCACAGTGAGGGGTCGTAACTCCCTCCCCACAGTGAGGGGTCGTACCTCAAGGCTCCTCTAGTGCTTGTGTGGGTCTTACGTCATGGCTCGTGACGTCACCCTATCTTTGTTGTTGTGCGCGCGCGCGCGTGCGTGTGCGTGTGCGTGG
>WNGS01006496.1:43624-55044 GCA_020271785.1 Procambarus virginalis | reverse complement strand
GTGTTGAGGCTACAGTGTTGAGGCTACAGTGTTGAGGCTACAGTGTTGGGGCTCCAGTGTTAGGGCTCCAGTGTTGGGGCTCCAGTGTTGGGGCTCCAGTGTTGGGGCTCCAGTGTTGGGGCTCCAGTGTTGGGGCTCCAGTGTTGGGGCTCCAGTGTTGAGGCTACAGTGTTGGGGCTCCAGTGTTGGGGCTCCAGTGTTGAGGCTACAGTGTTGGGGCTACAGTGTTGAGGCTACAGTGTTGGGGCTCCAGTGTTGAGGCTACAGTGTTGGGGCTCCAGTGTTGAGGCTCCAGTGTTGAGGCTACAGTGTTGGGGCTCCAGTGTTGAGGCTACAGTGTTGGGGCTACAGTGTTGGGGCTCCATGTTGGGGCTCCAGTGTTGAGGCTCCATGTTGGGGCTCCAGTGTTGGGGCTACAGTGTTGGGGCTCCAGTGTTGGGGGCTCCAGTGTTGAGGCTACAGTGTTGGGGCTACAGTGTTTGGGCTCCAGTGTTGGGGCCCAGTGTTGGGCTCCAGTGTTGGGCTCCAGTGTTGGGGCTACAGTGTTAGGCTACAGTGTTGGGGGCTCCAGTGTTGAGGCTACAGTGTTGGGGCTCCAGTGTTGAGGCTACAGTGTTGGGGCTCCAGTGTTGAGGCTACAGTGTTGGGGCTCCAGTGTTGGGCTCCAGTGTTGAGGCTACAGTGTTGGGGCTACAGTGTTGGGCTCCAGTTTTGGGGCTCCAGTGTTGAGGCTCCAGTGTTTGGGCTCCAGTGTTGGGGCTACAGTGTTGAGGCTACAGTGTTGGGGCTCCAGTGTTGAGGCTACAGTGTTGAGGCTACAGTGTTGGGGCTCCAGTGTTGAGGCTACAGTGTTGAGGCTACAGTGTTGGGGCTCCAGTGTGAGGCTCCAATGTTGAGGCTACAGTGTGGGGCTCCAGTGTTGGGCTCCAGTGTTGAGGCTCCAGTGTTGGGGCTCCAGTGTTGAGGCTACAGTGTTGGGGCTCCAGTGTTGGCTCCAGTGTTGGGGCTCCAGTGTGAGGCTACAGTGTTGGGGCTCCAGTGTTGGGGCTCCAGTGTTGGGGCTCCAGTGTTGGGCTCCAGTGTTGAGGCTCCAGTGTTCGGGCTACAGTGTTGGGGCTCCAGTACTCACCTATTTGTACTCACATAGTTGTGCTTGCGGGGGTTGAGCTTTGGCTCTTTGGTCCCGCTTCTCAACTGTCAACAGGTGTACAGATTCCTGAGCCTACTGGGCTCTATCATACTACACTTGAAACTGTGTATGGAGTCAGCCTCCACCACATACTGACTAATGCATTCCATTTGTCAACCACTCTGACACTGAAAAAGTTCTTTCTAACGTCTCTGTGGCTCATGTGGGTACTCAGTTTCCACCTGTGTCCCCTTGTTCGCGTCCCACCAGTGTTGAATAGTATATCATTGTCTACCCTGTCAATCCCCTGAGGACTTTGTAGGTAGTGCATGTCTTCCCTTACTCTTCTGTCTTCCAGCGTCGTAATGTGCATTTCCCGCAGCCTTTCCTCGTAACTCATGCCTTTTAGTCTGGGACTAGTCTCGTGGCATACCTTTGGACTTTTTCCAGCTTCGTCTGTGCTTGACAAGGTACGGGCTCCATGCTGGGGCCGCATACTCCAGATGGTCTCACATATTGTTATACAATTCTGAATGATTCCTTACACAGGTTCCTGAACGCTGTTCTGATGTTAGGCAGCCCGCATATGCCGCAGACGTTATTCTTTTTATGTGGGCATCAGGAGACAGGTTTGTGTGATATCAACTCCTAGATCTTCTCTCTGTCCGGTTCAGAAGTACTTCGTCTCCTATTCTGTATCCTGTGTCTGGCCTCCTGGTTCCACCGCCTAGTTTCATTACTTGCATTTACTCGGTTGAACTTTAGCAGCCATTTGTTGGACCATTCATTCAGTCTGTGTAGGTCATCTTGTAGCCTCCTATATCATCCTCTGTTTCATCCTCCTCATAATTCATTTATCCACGTAATAATGAAATTGGATAACAAAAGAGAAAAATAATAAACTGCCTCGAAAACTGGATTGCCTGCATGCGAATGAAGGAACACGACAGAAGAAGCTCAGCGGAGAGTTGCAAGAACAGGTTGGATGAGTGCAGGAGTTGGAGAGGTGAAATGAGTGCAAAAGTTGAAGTGCAAAATACGTACTCATACAAACACACACACTGGAAGCTAAGCTCCCCAATGCACCTGGCTCCCCTCAACCCACAAATTACCAGAGCGATGTGGCTCGTTCATCTCTCAATGGCACCCCTAAACTATTGTGGCAGCGACAGTCAGCAGCTGCTAACGAAGTGACTACACAATGGTCCCGGTAACAAGGGCCAGGCGCAAGCCAAAGACGCATTTTAGATAAAAATTTGCGTATTGGATATCGACCATTGCAATATTCAGCATCAGTTTGTACCAGCTTGGCTAGGTAAACATACAGTACGGAGCTACTTAATAATTTTATCACAGCTCTACCTGACATTGATAAAAACATTACATTGTTTTGCTGTAATACATAAAATATTATGAAGGTAATTTATAGATGAACCCAGATAATTTTTTTCCATTTATGAATATTACATTTTTCTAAACATAATATGTAGACATTATTTTCCCCTTCACGTAGTCCTGATGAGTCACTTTGGCTGACTTAAACCTGATGAGATAATTTATAACAGTAAATTTTCATGGATGTAATTTTCCATCAATGAGCTCTTGACGATGTCATCTTCTCATGAAAAGATCTTAATGAGTTCATTCTCCACTCACCATCCAAGGCTTGGTGAGGTGGTACATCATCTTCAGAAAAGACATTGGCAAGATCATCGTTGGAGAAGTGTTCATAAGAACGCTGTCTAATAGAAGGCTTTAGTAGGTCATTCTTCCCAGTGGTCCTCCATGAGGACTTGTCAAACTTATCGTCCAATAAACAGATCTTGACAATGTTAAATTTCTTGAAAAATATCTTGGCCAGGTTATCTTTCTCTGGAGAAGTTGTGCCAAGCATCTATTCTGAACAGGACTTGAAAAAGCACATTCCCAAGGAACATTCTTGAGGTTCTCTTTCCTTGAAATATTTACAAAGTCGACCTACCTTGAAGATGTTTTAATGTTATTTTCCCCTCAAGAAATCCTGATGATTCATTTTCAACTAAAGACGTTTTGTCAACATTTTCTTGTTTTTAAGGGTCTTTTAAGGTAAGCTCTCATTAAGAGATCCTACCGAGGTCATCTTCCTTTGAAGATGTCTTGATCAGGTCATTCTACCTTGAAAAGGCCTTGAACAGATTAACTTCATCAGCTGAGGTCTTGAAGGCAATCTTCCTTTGAAGTAGTCTTGACAAGATTATTTTTACCAATATAATCATCAATAAGATGATTGTGCCAGAAAACAATCATAATCTTAAGATATCTTGACTACATCATCTTCTAACGAGGTCTCCATGAATTCGTAACTCAGTGAAGAAGTCTTCATGATATCCTGAATAGATCTTACTATATAAACTTTCCCTAAATCAAGTTCTGAAGATTCTGAATGATTCTGAATATACTTAAAAGGATGTGTGTGTGTGTGTCCCTCTGAAGGTGTAGCAGAGATGGTACTTTATTCAGAGAAAGATCACAGCTGCTCTTTCTTAATTTTCGTCCGACACTGTAATACATTATGACCGCAGGATGAGATCAACGCTTCTGCGGTTCCTCCTGATTATCTCGATCAGAGCTGCACATCTCTTAATTGTACAGAGTCACCTTTGAGAGAGAGAGAGAGAGAGAGAGAGAGAGANGACGTGGAGACCAGTGCCACACCCCCCAGGACGTGGAGACCAGTGCCCCCCAGGACGTGGAGACCAGTGCCACCCCCCCAGGACGTGGAGACCAGTGCCACCCCCCCAGACGTGGAGACCAGTGCACGCCCCCCCAGGACGTGGAGACCAGTGCCCCCCAGGACGTGGAGACCAGTGCCACGCCCCCCAGGACGTGGAGACCGTGGCCCCCCCAGGACGTGGAGACCAGTGCCCCCCCCCCAGGACGTGGAGACCAGTGCCACGCCCCCCAGGACGTGGAGACCAGTGCCCCCCCCCAGGACGTGGAGACCAGTGCCACCCCCCCCAGGACGTGGAGACCAGTGCCACCCCCCCGGACGTGGAGACCAGTGCCACGCCCCCCAGGACGTGGAGACCAGTGCCACCCCCCCAGGACGTGGAGACCAGTGCCACCCCCCAGGACGTGGAGACCAGTGCCACCCCCCCCCAGGACGTGGAGACCAGTGCCCCCCCAGGACGTGGAGACCAGTGCCACCCCCCCAGGACGTGGAGACCAGTGCCACCCCCCCCCAGGACGTGGAGACCAGTGCCACCCCCCAGGACGTGGAGACCAGTGCCACCCCCCCCCAGGACGTGGAGACCAGTGCCACCCCCCCCCAGGACGTGGAGACCAGTGCCACCCCCCCAGGACGTGGAGACCAGTGCCACCCCCCCAGGACGTGGAGACCAGTGCCACACCCCCCAGGACGTGGAGACCAGTGCCCCCCCCCCAGGACGTGGAGACCAGTGCCACACCCCCCCAGGACGTGGAGACCAGTGCCACCCCCCCCAGGACGTGGAGACCAGTGCACCCCCCCAGGACGTGGAGACCAGTGCCACCCCCCCCAGGACGTGGAGACCAGTACCACGCCCCCCCCAGGACGTGGAGACCAGTGCCTCCCCCCCCCCAGGACGTGGAGACCAGTGCCACGCCCCCCCCCAGGACGTGGAGACCAGTGCCACCCCCCCAGGACGTGGAGACCAGTGCCACCCCCCCCAGGACGTGGAGACCAGTACACGCCCCCCCCAGGACGTGGAGACCAGTGCCACCCCAGGACGTGGAGACCAGTGCCACCCCCCCCCCAGGACGTGGAGACCAGTGCCACCCCCCCCCAGGACGTGGAGACCAGTGCCACGCCCCCCCCCCAGGACGTGGAGACCAGTGCCACCCCCCCCCAGGACGTGAAGACCAGTGCCACCCCCCCCCAGGACGTGGAGACCAGTGCCACCCCCCCCCAGGACGTGGAGACCAGTGCCACGCCCCCCCCCCAGGACGTGGAGACCAGTGCCACGCCCCCCCCAGGACGTGGAGACCAGTGCCACCCCCCCCAGGACGTGGAGACCAGTGCCACCCCCCCCCCAGAACGTGGAGGCTGGGAGAGTGGCCTCACACCCTCCATATCCTACTACGCAGCAGTTTCTTTCTCCAACACAATTATGCTTTAGGGAGCAGACTTATTCATCCCGGGGCGAGTCACTCGCTGATTCTACCCATTGTTCCGCGGTTGGTGGCAACGGCGCGAACCACCGAGCCAAGCACTTTCTCTGTTGTGTCTTTCTCCCGCCAAAATTCACTTATTTGCGGCCCGTCGCCCGGCCACAGAATGGAAATGGCAGAGATAACAGAATTCTGCCACGTCGTCGACACCAGACGTACGCCTGGGGCCCATGGGTGCCGGCTGGCTGCTCATATTGAATTATATTACTGGTGTGACATTTCTTGTTTTACCTTATCGTAAAAGAGTTCCATTTTAAAACATTCGACGGTCTCTGATTCGATTCAGAGGACACTCGAGTCCTTTTTTTTTATCTATGCGCTACCTCGAATTCAGTTTCAACAAGCGAGTTCCAATTAAAGGTGATGTAAAGTGGAGATTGCTAATTCTGTGTCGAATTCTCAACCGTAAATATATATTTCTGATCATTATCGAGCCCAAGTCACAAACGGACATTAAATAAATCCTTAAAATACAGTTCCTGTCTCAAGATGTTGGCAGGAGAGTGTGGACGTCTCGAGGTTCTACTTGACACTATTATGTGTTAAATATGCGTTAGAGGCGAGGGCGCCCCCACCAGGAGCTGTCAAGCCTTGTTGGTCACCCCTACCGGCGTCACCTCCACCACTGGATTTAATTATGAGCTGCTGCTACCTGAGCCTCCTTCCACCTGCCTGTCTGCCTGCCTGCCTGCCTGCCTGCCTGTCTGCCTGTCTGCCTGCCTGCCTGCCTGCCTGCCTGTCTGCCTGTCTGCCTGCCTGCCTGCCTGTCTGCCTGCCTGCCTGCCTGCCTGTCTGCCTGTCTGCCTGCCTGCCTGCCTGCCTGTCTGCCTGCCTGCCTGCCTGCCTGCCTGCCTGCCCGCCTGCCTACCTACCTGCCTGCCTGCCTGCCTACCTGCCTGCCTGCCTGCCTACCTGCCTGTCTGCCTGTCTGCCTGCCTGCCTGCCTGCCTGCCTGCCTGCTTGCCCGCCTGCCTACCTACCTGCCTGCCTGCCTGCCTGCCTGCCTGCCTGCCTGCCTGCCTGCCTGCCTGCCTGCCTGCCTGCCTGCCAGTCCTCACAAATACATCATCAAAGTGGATTGTTTATAGTTTATTGGAAACTGCTGTGCCTTTCAGTATTATTTCAAGAGTTTTACAAAGGTTTCATTTTTTTTTACAAAGATTTTAGAAGTTTTAAGAAGATTTTAGAAAGCCGTGATATCTTGATAGGTCAGATAACAGGCTTACATGGAAGATAATTTTATATGTTATGCGAATTTAAGTCAAGATTTAAAGAATATTATTACAAATTATCCGAATTTATTGTCAGACTTATTATTAAGAATTCCTTTGAAAATTACGTAGTTAAAAAAATCCTCTTAAACGTTATTTAAAGTGGCCTTCAAAGAACTATAAAATATCGCTGAGTGAACGCACTCAGTCTGGTCCTGAACGCGTGTAAAGAGTCCTGACCCCGGCAGACATTTTTCACGTCACAGAGAAATTTTGAGGAAGTTCGAGACGATCATTTCAGTGAAGTCACTTCCCGGGGGAAACCCGATGAATTGTATTTGAGGATCCCCCCCCCCCCCGGGGAACCTTCCCCCGACACCAGTGTAAGGTGTACAAGAGGAGGCCAGGAGGTTCATTATCGTGCTGGTGGGAAGAGACTCACAGGTGGTTATTGATTGTGGTGTTCGCTGGAAGCGGCTCCACGCACGCTGCCTGAATGAGAAACTTGTAGTAATAGTATATAGTAGCTGTCAGTGGGGGAGAGAAAGGTGTCCACGTGTGGTCGAGGCGCGGAATGGAAGAGGTGAGGGAAAAATGGAAGGGGGACGGGAGGGCATGGAGAATGGATTTATGCCCATGGAAAAAACGAGATATGGAAAGGAATTGGTTCCCGGCACAAGAATGGTTGCGAATACTGTCAGGGAACGGAAGGGTGAGGGAGATATGGAATAGCAGTTGGCGGGCCATGTCGAGGGGGTACTGGACGGAACGGAGACGATGTTACCATGATGTTGGTGCCACAGAAACTTCGTGTGTATTGACTTCATTGCACACAGCTCATTCATGGCTCGTATGCAATTGACCTATTTGAGGTCACTGCAATATCCCTTGAATATAAAATAGATGAACAAAGTTAGAACGACGTGTGGTTACCTCGCCAGTAATGACTTTTACAACAATTGTCGGCGGATACTCACAATAAAAGGTTTCACTCACAATAAAAGGTTTCACTCACAATAAAAGGTTTCACTCACAATAAAAGGTTTCACTCACAATAAAAGGTTTCACTCACAATAAAAGGTTTCACTCACAATAAAAGGTTTCACTCACAATAAAAGGTTTCACTCACAATAAAGGTTGGACTGAGAGCGCTGAGAAAGACTCAAGAAGTGACACAAAACCTCTGGCTAGAAAGACCGACAATTACTCCCCTGAGTGGCAAATGACCCAAGTTGGTCATGGTGTTGGTGGTGCGCGTCAGTTCTTGCTTCACTCACTTGCGTCTCGTGGCCCCCCTGCGTCCTCCCGTCTGGATGGCCCCCCCTGCGCCCTCCCGTCTCGATGGCCCCCCTGCGCCCTCCCGTCTCGATGGCCCCCCTGCGTCCTCCCGTCTCGATGGCCCCCCTGCGCCCTCCCGTTTCGATGGCCCCCCTGCGTCCTCCCGTCTGGATGGCTCCCTGCGTCCTCCCGTTTCGATGGCCCCCCTGCGTCCTCCCGTCTGGATGGCCCCCCTGCGTCCTCCCGTCTGGATGGCTCCCTGCGTCCTCCCGTCTGGATGGCCCCCTCTGTCCTCCCGTCTGGATGGCCCCCCTCTGTCCTCCCGTGTGCCACCAGCGCCCCCCCCCCCCCGCGTAGTAGAACTGCTAATTGTTTCTATTTTCTGTGTCTCCGTCTGTAAAATAGTTCTCATTTGTCGCACGCATCTTCGTCTCTTGTAAAGAACTATACGAGGAACTATTGCACGGGCAACTGAGTAGTTAAAATGGGGGGGGGGGGGGATATGTTACCGACCTATTTCACAGGCGAAAAAAGGTACATCTAGCTTACAAAATAGACTTCATAGATAAAATGGGTAGAGGTGCTGGATTCAGATGGGCCAGGAGGTCCTCTGCCGCGGTTGCCTTCTATACTTCCTTGATCTTTCACATACCCCATGATCCACCTGTCTTATGATCAACCATTATGATGTGGCAGAGATCGACTAATGTCTGCTGTCTTCCAGCTCTGCTGCCCCACAGCAAGAGCAAGTGCTGTGGACACATCAGTGTATCTGCGCCGTGGAACTTCAGCTAAATATGTCAGAGACGAGTAGCATACATGTGTATAGTTTGCATCTCTAAGGAGTGTATGTATACACATGTCGCCTCTTCAAAGATACATATACATAGTTTACCCCACCGAGGGCGGGAAAGAGAGTGGCACATATTTGGACGAGGAAATTTTATGATATGTATCAGGGACGAGATACATTTACATAGTGCACATCTTCAAAGTTTATGTATACACAGTTTACCTCTCCCTTGTATACATATGCATAGTTTACTTAACCATGGTATATATATATATATATATATATATATATATATATATATATATATATATATATGTATACATACATATATATATATATATATATATATATATATATATATATATATATATATATATATATATATATATGTATACATATATATATATATATATATATATATATATATATATATATATATATATATATATATATTTCCTTAAATAGGGAGTACCACCTCTGGCTGGAAGAACTTAGCCTCGGAGGAAACCACACATAACGCATTAGAGGGAATGTTTAGGTCCCCTCCAATACAGTTTCTATGTGCTTTTCTCCTATCACCCCCTTCCTTTGATTTTTTTTTGCAATATTATATGTTTAAAGGTTAAAGGTTATGGATCTCTTGAAGCTCCTCCGCTTCCAGACAGGAACCGAGGATGCAGGCGTTTCCCCTCTGGATCGCCACACTGAGGCGCTGAAACAAAAAACTGGAAGCCCTTGGGTCTCTGGTGACGTCAGTGAGCTTGGAGCCCAATTCCTTCAGAAATCCCAAGGCACTCTTGCCCCAGGAGCCATGCGTCTCAGACGCTATGGGAACAAAGATGTATTGACCTTCCAATCGCCTGTACTTGAGTGATTTTGCTATTTCCCTGTGGTTGGCCACCCACCTGCTTGATCAGCATTGAAGTGTACATAGGTGTCAGCCAGGGTGGATACACATGTGTAGTCCCACACCAACTGTCTATCCCCCTTCCAGGAGTATATGGTGATGCCATCATGGCGAAGTGCGGGGAAATCCGGGTTTTGGTCCCATAGGATGTGAGATTCTCTCTCCGCTGGGCTCTGAGCTGAGACGAGGCTCCTCTTGATGATGTCATTGACCTCGTTGTGTCTCGCATGCCAGCCCTTTGTGCTTCTGCAATGCAACCCATGCAGTCCATGTTGATCTCCTTCCAACCTGTTGCAAATACACTTGTATTCAGTGTGAATTGGGGCACCAAGGCGGAGGGCCACTACTATACGAAGGGATTCTGGATCTAGACGCGTGCCCATTGCTGACATGGGTACTGCCAGGAGGAAGTCTCCTGCATGGGGGGCACGCACTGCTCTGAGGCGGGCTTTCTCCTTGTCTGATGTTGCGGCGCTGAGCATGGAACCAGTTATTTTTTCCACTAGAGGGTGGTCCCAGCTGGACTGTTTGTGTTGTTTTGTTGGCTCTATAATGGTTGCTGGGGCTGCAAGAACATCCCACTGATTTGAACACTCAGTGAAAGCAGGATCGTGTATTCTTGATGAATCTCTCAGGGCTTCAGGTAGGATATCTCTTACGAGATCGTGCGATGCATGGGAGGAGGAAAGGAAGGCTGGTAGTGCAATCTGGGAGTAATATATATATATATATATATATATATATATATATATATATATATATATATATATATATATGTCGTACCTAGTAGCCAGAACGCACTTCTCAGCCTACTATGCAAGGCCCGATTTGACTAATAAGCCAAGTTTTCATGAATTAATTGTTTTTCGACTACCTAACCTACCTAACCTAACCTAACTTTTTCGGCTACCTAACCTATAAAGATAGGTTAGGTTAGGTAGGGTTGGTTAGGTTCGGTCGTATAACTACATTAATTTTAACTCCAATAAAAAAAAAAATGACCTCATACATAATGAAATGGATAGCTTTATCATTTCATAAGAAAAAAATTTGAGAAAATATATTAATTCATGAAAACTTGGCTTATTAGGCAAATCGGGCCTTGCATAGTAGGCCAAAAAGTGAGTTCTGGCTACTAGGTACGACATATATATATATATATATATCTATATATATATATATATATAATATATATATATCTTTATGTTATTAAATATGACCGAAAAAGTAAGATTTATAATTCTAACACGAATTTTCTCATTTTCCTTATGTTTCTTTTTACTGATGACGGTAAATGAAAAATCAATTCTCCAAAATTCATTCTTTATTTCTAGTCTGACGCGACACTTGAGCGCGTTTCGTAAACTTATTACATTTTCAAGACTTCAGTTTATCCCACACAACTTTATGACAGCATTTTGGCTCTATACCTGTATTTGGGTGAGGTGATGTAATAAATAGTGGGGTGAAAAAACGAATTTTCAACACAACATAGAACACGAAACAATGGGTAGTCGTGTAACAGATAGAAGTTGGGTAACTGCAGAAGGCCTATTATCCCGTATTTCCTGATGTTTCTATATGGAGCGGAGTCTTGAAGTTGTAGAATATTTGTTGCGTTAATTGGCTGTTGATTGCTGTGTTGACTTCTTGATGTGTAGTTCCTCGCATATGTCAAGCCGCCTTTGTCACTGTATCTACGATGATTTCTGTGTTGTTTGTTAAGATTTCTCTGGTGATGGTTTGGTTGTGGGAAGAGAGTATATGTTCCTTAATGGAGCCCTGTTGCTTATGCATCGTTAAACGCCTGGAAAGAGATGTTGTTGTCTTGCCTATATACTGAGTTTTTTGGGGCTTACAGTCTCCAAGAGGACATTTGAAGGCATAGACGACGTTTGTCTCTTTTAGAGCGTT
>WNGS01006495.1:0-30255 GCA_020271785.1 Procambarus virginalis | reverse complement strand
CAGGATGTGGCAGCGTCGCCACCAGGTCCAGGATGTGGCAGCGTCGCCACCAGGTCCAGGATGTGGCAGGTCCCCACCAGGTCCAGGATGTGGCACGTCCCCACCAGGTCCAGGATGTGGCAGCGTCGCCACCAGGTCCAGGATGTGGCAGCGTCGCCACCAGGTCCAGGATGTGGCAGCGTCGCCACCAGGTCCAGGATGTGGCAGCGTCGCCACCAGGTCCAGGATGTGGCAGCGTCGCCACCAGGTCCAGGATGTGGCAGCGTCGCCACCAGGTCCAGGATGTGGCAGCGTCGCCACCAGGTCCAGGATGTGGCAGCGTCGCCACCAGGTCCAGGATGTGGCAGCGTCGCCACCAGGTCCAGGATGTGGCAGCGTCGCCACCAGGTCCAGGATGTGGCAGGTCCCCACCAGGTCCAGGATGTGGCAGCGTCGCCACCAGGTCCAGGATGTGGCAGCGTCGCCACCAGGTCCAGGATGTGGCAGCGTCGCCACCAGGTCCAGGATGTGGCAGCGTCGCCACCAGGTCCAGGATGTGGCAGGTCCCCACCAGGTCCAGGATGTGGCAGCGTCGCCACCAGGTCCAGGATGTGGCAGGTCCCCACCAGTTCCAGGATGTGGCAGCGTCGCCACCAGGTCCAGGATGTGGCAGCGTCGCCACCAGGTCCAGGATGTGGCAGCGTCGCCACCAGGTCCAGGATGTGGCAGGTCCCCACCAGTTCCAGGATGTGGCAGCGTCGCCACCAGGTCCAGGATGTGGCAGCGTCGCCACCAGGTCCAGGATGTGGCAGCGTCGCCACCAGGTCCAGGATGTGGCAGCGTCGCAACCAGGTCCAATAATATTTAAATATTCAAACATCAACCACGAAAAAGAATGAAGCACAACAAATCCAGCCCATTCTACTGAATGTTTACGATGTAGCTAAGACATACTGAATTGTAGCTACAAGTAGCGTCATCGTACCTCGACACGCTCACATAGAAGGCCAATACTTACAGAACGCATAAAATCGAAGACGTCGACCCTGTGCTGGAGGAGGAGAGCCGAGTACTTGAGAGTGAGGTTGAGCAAGGCCTCCAAGGCCGGCCTCCCGCCCACTCGCTCCCTCACCGCCGCCGACACATTCGTGTTCAAGAAGTCGAGCAGATCTTGAACGCTCTTGTCCGACATGCTCATCATGCTCTGAATGTCGTACAGTTCATTGCCCATCTCGTACTCCCTGTCGAGAAATATGGCCACGTTATTACCAGGATTTAGGTGTTATATGGCATGATTAATGTGGGAAAGTCCCTATCGGACTGTCAGTTTATAACTTACTAACGAATTCGGCAACGAATAACTAAATAATGAATGACTAAATAATAGCACTCGGTGCGGGGTTGGGGCGCAAATGTTGCCATCATCACACACAGTGTTGTCATTCAGGGAGATGATGTTCCCATTACCCGTGGCAGGTGGCTACAAGTGACGGATTTCCCAATCCTGAGCACTCCAGGTGCACACCCTGTGATCTGCAGGCACTGGGGCATGATCTCCCACACCACACGCCCAGTTATCAGCCCATTGAGACCCGTGGCATGAGGTACCTAGAGCTTTGTAATTACTTTATTCACCCTTGTAGTGATGATGATATCCTCATAATGGACCCAGAGTCTGCCAGTGTAGACTACTTATCACCTCCTCTGTATGACTAACCATCCTGTGTGATGGGGATTTGTAGCACCACGCAGCTAACTTTTTGACACACTGTACTTCCCTTCATGTAGTCTAGGGCAGCTGCACAAATGTACATGTACCTAAATGTGTTAATAATAAAAAAAGTTCTTTGTTAACCGGAGTACAAGAATTCCAGTAAAATTCCAATGAGCTTTGCTGAGTGGCATAAACTTATTCATCCGCGCTACTACTGGCCGGTCACTCTCAAATGTTCCTAATGTATGATGACAAAAATCTGTCTGAGACTCTCTTGAAAATACACAGTCCATAGTTTATGTCCCGAGTCAATACACAGTCCATAGTTCATGTCCCGAGTCAATACACAGTCCATAGTTCATGTCCCGAGTCAATACACAGTCCATAGTTCATGTTCCGAGTCAATACACAGTCCATAGTTCATGTCCCGAGTCAATACACAGTCCATAGTTCATGTTCCGAGTCAATACACAGTCCATACTTCATGTCCCAAGTCATAGATTCCGACAACTAGACGAACTACTTGGGTACAAAAGCTTGTCTTGGAAATATATAAAATACCCTTCAGGTCCAGTCAGTACGGATTAGGTAAAGATACAATTTGCAATTTCTTCTACCAGAAGTTCAGCGGCAAAGTGACTTTTATAAGCTAATGGTGGAATCAGAAATGTGTTGCCTCTCTAAAGTTTGCACAGACAATGATTAAGCCTGCAGGAGGTGTAGACCACTGTCACATAGTGGAGATATGGGAGGGTGACAGACCCTAGCCTCTACTGCAGACGGCTTGGGACCTGAGTCAGTATTACGGAACATCTCCTACAGGGAAGGTCAATTCTAACAACGTTATTAGCGTATGACGGGGACTGTGAAAAGCCTCGATTCATGGTCCAATTGGCCAGAAGATAAAACCATTTTGGCAAAGTCCTCCTTCGATGGACTAAACTCTGGAGAAGAGATTATTAAATGTGATAAAGAACCCATCATTACAGAGCAGAGGCTGACCACTCTAGCATCACCAGGGGAGCCAGCAGCCCCCAGGGTCACGTTGGAGCCTGTGATATACTTGGCCACCCGCCCGTGACTTTGATTGTTGCCGCCGAAGGCAGCTAGTTTATTCTGCACCCCATACTCATCCTGTGAGCGGTAGCGCAAAAGCATTACAGAGGGCACAAAAGGTCTTTATCAGACCTCATCTTAGATTATTACATTAACAATTACATCTATCCTTCACACCTTATAGTTACAATGTCAGCTAGTTACAGAGTAAGTGCTATTTCAAGAGCTACATATTTACAGTAAGTCATCATACATTAATGGTAGGTCTTATCGCTAATACATAATAGTTTGACCAATGGGGACATTACAGTCATAGGGGAGCTTCTGTTTATTATTAGTCCTCACAATACACTACTTGTTTCTGAATCTCATATGTCGTTCATCTACTGGAAGCGAAATGTGGATACAGTGCAAGGATTTCAGGTAATTTTTCCATGGTAATAAGATAGGTTGCCATATCATACATAGTGAGCTTAGATTTATCTCTAAATGGCTCAATTTTTCTACAATCCAAGATATAGTGTTCGAGTGTGTGTCCCTGTCTTTGTCCACACACTTTACACTTTACTTCATCTAGATCCCTATTCAAGCCGAACTGCCAGAGATACTGTAGCCAAGTCTTATACGAGCTGTGACAACATCTGTTAGTCTACTGACTTTGTTACTTGCCCCATACACGTTTTACTTCACACATTTCATTGTGATGAACAATGGACCTGCTAGTTCCAGTTTGCACAGTTCTACTTTCTTCAAATTCATCCAGGAGTTCTCGTCTAATGACATTTTTAAGGGACCTATTTGATAACTCAAGATTCCGTTCAATACTGTCTTTATTTACTGCAGCCTTAGCAAGGGCGTCAACTTTGTCATGTTCCTGCATGCCAATGTGAGAAGGAATCCACAACATTTTTATATTTACCCTCTTGCTAAGTATTCTTATATATCTACGTCTAGCTTCCAAGACAAGCACGTTATTACTTGATTGCAAACTATTTATTGCTCGTAGTGAGGAAAGGGAGTCAGAAATAATTAAGCTGTCTACTTCAGTGTTGTCAATAATTTCGAGTGCTACCAGTATCGCTACCAACTCGGCTTGCATAGTGGACGCCCAGTTACTAATTCGGATATTCCTTTCAATTGTGCTGCCATCGGGCTGATGAGCAATAACAGCACTTCCTGCCCTCCCTGTAGCTGTATTGAGTGATCCGTCAGTGTATATGGTCTGTGCAATGTTGTTTTCAGCTTGTATATTGTGAATGTGTTCTATGGTGCTTAATTTAGCAGCAAGCTGAGCATGAGGGTTGTTTGTGATTAGTTTCTTGGTGGGGTATGCAGGGGTCAGGATGTCAAAAGGTACTATCTGCCAGGGTGGAAGGAAGTGCTGTACTCTTTCATCTGTATATACATCGTGCAGTCCCATCATTTTAATATGAGTGGCTGTTCTTTGAATCCACTTAGACTCGCTAGTTCCATTTCGTATGTGTTCTAACAGAGCAACTGACACAATGTTGTTTTTGTTATCACGCAGAAGCTTTAGTCCCATCATAAGATTAATTTCAAATATTCTATCTCTAATGCTAAGTATATTTAATTCTTTCCGCATGTTGAGAACTTTGGTAGTTATAGGACAGCCAAGTATAATTCTGAGTGCTTCATTTTGCATTTTTCAAGTCTATCAATACTTTTGCCATTTTGCAGGACCAAAGCTGGTGCATGATAGTCTATCAGAGACCTTATATACGCTAAATACATCATTCTTGCTATTCTAATATTAACACCATATTTCGGGCTGTACCCCACTACAGTTCTGAGAGCCTTGAGTCTGTCTCTACATTGTTGATGTAACTTATTGACTGCAGTTGAGATACAAGGGACATAGACTCCAAGGTATTTGAAAGAAGAGACATAGTCTATTGGTATATTATCTATCTTGAGTTTTCGTGGTCCACTTTTGCGGTTGCCAATTTGTCTGTTAAATACCTTAGTTTTAGCAGCGTTGATTACAAGACCAAGGCTCTCACAAGCTGTATGTATACAATTTAAGACTGTTTGCATTTCGCGGTGGGTTTTAGTATGCACAAGGATGTCATCTGCATAGCTGATAGTGATGTTTGCCGGACTAGTTGGAATTGATTTTAGTAAAGCATTAATTAGAACATTAAACAAGGTAGGACTGAGTACTCCTCCTTGTGGGGTGCCTAGTTGCATTACTTTAGTTTCACTCTTGTAGCCTTGGAACAGTGCAGAGGACTTCCGGTTGGTAAGATAGCCTCGTATCCATTGTAATAAATGTCCCCCTATATCCATTCTCGCTAATTCGTACATAATCACTTCCCTATTAGCAATATCAAAGGCATTTTTTAAATCAAGAAATGTTGTGTACTTGTGCCTTTTATCTCCATGAACAGTGAGAAAGGTTGTGATACAGTTGTGTACACTTTTACCATGTGTGAAACCATTGATATCAGGTGACATGTGCTCTTTAACTCTATACAATAATCTATTAAGCACCATTCTCTCAAAGGTTTTGCACATGCAACTGGTCAGTGAGATGGGACGGAAAGCATCAGGTTGGCCAGGCTTTGGTACAGGTACCGTAAGACTGGTGGTCCATGATACTGGCAACTGCCCAGTGACATAACTGGCATTAAACAATTCTAATAATGGGTTACCGGGTACACGATGTAGGAGTCTTAGAATATCATAGGTGATACCGTCCTCACCAGGAGCAGTGCTACTGCCCCTGGAGAGGGCTGCATCCAATTCATAATCTGTATATGGAACATCACATTCATCATGTTGCTTGCTCAACATGAAATTTATGAGAGAATTTCTGTCTGTGGACCTCTCCTGCAATTTCTCCCTAGTGCTAGCTGGTAACATTCCAAGCTGGAAACCTGAGCCCATTTTGCAATTAACTGATTAGCTTTCTGTTGCGGGTTTGGGTGTGAAACTTGTCTACTATTTTTACCAATAATTTTGTTTATGCCTTTCCAGGCTTTGCCCAGGGGAGTATGCAGGTTAAGTCCACTAACAAAACCCTCCCATTCATTTTGTCTCAGTTCAGTCATTCTCTCCCTCGCCGCTGCAAGCGCGGCCTGAAACAGTTTTAACATTTGAGGAGTTCTAAGGCTCTTATATGCTTTACCTGTCTGTCTAGCAATTGATTTAAGCTCTTTCATTTAGCATCATCATAGTACTGGTTGTGTCTGACCTGTTTCCCAGTACGTCTTTTTGTTTGGTGTGGCTCACTATTTTTGATGGCCTCATAGGTTTTATTTACGAGGTCATCATAAAACTGTTGTACATTCTCAGGCTCATAATTGTTATACCAATGTTCTATGCTGTCTATAAAGAATTTTTCTTGCTCTTTCCTTACTGTTAGCCTGCGTCTACTCAGCTTAGTGCCAGGTAGGTCAACATTAGCCACGTGTATGTTAGCTGTTATGGCTAAATGGTCAGACATTAAGTCATCCATAATGTCAGTCTCATGAGTTGTGTATGACAGGTTAAAGCCAATGCACCTATCTAGAATACCTCCATATATTTGCGTTGGTTGATTCTTACTGATAATTTTAACATCACCATATGCATCGAGAAGTGCCAACAATCTTCTCCCGTTGGTGTTCGTGATTTGATCCCCTAATTGTTTGTGTTTAGCATTTAAATCCCCAATTAATATTGTAGAATCAGTATGTGCAAAACTAGGTAGGTCAGTATACTGGAGGAGGCCAGTAGGTGCATACGCATTCAAAACATTAAGTGTAGAGTTACCAACGTGTACCCGGATACCATGATAGTGAAACCCCTCTCGTTGTTGGGCGGGAAGTGGCTCATGTGGCAGGGATTTTTTAACATACATGAGACGTATTTTTTATCTGGGATTGTAACACTGATAACTAGGCAAATTCTGCGGGGTTTTACCTGCGGGAGTTAGGGTTTCTTGGAGGCAGACAATATCTATATATCTATCTTCAGTCATAACCTTATGATGGAGGTCTGAATACCGTTTTCTAAGAGAAGCAATATTCCAACTGAGTATCTTGATGACACTGTACTTGTTTTTATGAGATTCAGAGGCCGCCATTGTTCTTTAGTATTTATCAGTCTGCAGTTTCATAAAAGCAAGTGTCTCCCGATACCGGTTGTAGTGCTTTATTACAGCTTCTTTTTCCTCTTCAGTCAGCACATCACCTGTCATGATTTCTTTAAAGTTGTCACGGCTGAACCATCTGGGATGTGGTGTGCGCGGCCCGAGGCGGGCATCCACGTCCAGTTGATCTTCGTCATTATCACTACAAGCGTCGCTGGTTTCACTTTGTTCTTTATCACAATCACTTTCATCATTTCCACTACTATTTTCCTTCAAACAGAGTTTATTAGACCCGGTATCAACATCATGATCGTCATCATCATTAAAGTTCTCACCCTCAGTGTCACTTTGTTCATTATCAGGATCGGTTGCGTCATAATACTCATGGACAGCACTATGCGTTTGTACGTGGAATAGTTGACCTCTGTTCATAGCGCACGACGTTGATGAGGCTGGGGTGTGGGGAGCCGTGGTGGGAGCAACCCGTCCTCTTAAAAATAACGTCACTTTTGGCTCGTATGCGCACTATGGCCAAATTTGGACGTAATTTGAAATGAAATCGACTCACAAAAGTGACGTACTGTTCCATTTTCTGTTTGAGTCGTCCGGCTCTCCTCGGACAGCTTAGAAGAGGAACTTTCAATTAACGTTTTTCATAACGTTTTGAAACTTTATGAGAATTTCCTGCACACCTAACCTATCAGAGGACCCTTAACTTACTGTTGTTGAAAAAAAAATCCCAAATTTATTTTCAATTTTTTTTTTCATTTTCAAATTACGTCCATATTCGGCCATACGGGCAAACGGCCAAAAGCGACGATCTTTTTAAGAGGACAGGTTAGTGGGAGAGCCCAGCTGGTGTGAGGGCTGGGACACCCCCTGCTGGGGGCTCCCCTGGGGTGCTGGCCGCCTGGGAGCACATGGTGGTACCCCAGGGTGGTGTGGCCCGCACACAGTTAATGCTCTCACAGTTTCCTAAAGAGTGGTTATCATCATCTTTTGGTGCATGATTTCCTTATTTTGTTCAGTTATCTGCTTGGTCAGCTTTTCCACAATTTTGCTTTGTTTTTCTAATGTATTCATAAGCTCATTAATTTCTGTGCCTGATCCAGGCCCCCGACTAACCTGAAGTGGTAGGGACTACAACTGCGTCACTCGAGCTACTGGCCATGGCGTTGGAGTGGTTGGGTAAGGCAGGAGAGTGTGACGGAGTGACCGGTGGTGGTACAGCAGATGAGCCAGGGTGGTTACTGGCGCCCCCAGCTGGTGTACCCCGGGCAGCCCGTCTCGGCGGGAGTGATGCACAGTCCTTATGCCAGGCGGGAACTCCCTCCATGTGTGGTCTTCACCATCCTGGCCACCCGCCCGTGTGGTCTTCACCATCCTGGCCACCCGCCCGTGTGGTCCTCACCATCCTGGCCACCCGCCCGTGTGGTCCTCACCATCCTGGCCACCCGCCCGTGTGGTCCTCACCATCCTGGCCACCCGCCCGTGTGGTCCTCACCATCCTGGCCACCCGCCCGTGTGGTCCTCACCATCCTGGCCACTGCGGCTCGTCCTTCAACAGTCAAGGAGCTCACCCCGTAACCCTTCTCCCGGGACGTGTAAGAAACGTTGTATAACGGACCAAGTAACGAATACATCCAACAAGAACAGTAACGCAGACTTGTCAACGATCACTTGTGGAGTTATTATTATAATAACAGAATAATAACGGGGGAGGAAGACTACACTACTTGCTCTAGTAACGAGAGTGTTGATGCACTACTTACATTAATAACATAATGGCTCCAGATTTCATAAGAGCTTTCATAAACTTGTGGTACTTGGAGAAGTTGTCTTTACGGAACATGTTGTAGAGGTCCTTGATGTTCTGGCGGGTGGAGAGCGGGAGGAAGGCCAGCTCCACCATGTCCTCGGGTCCCGCCCCGCTGGCAAGCCTCAGCTCCACCTTCTTCCACACCTTCATCACCGCCCGGGCCTGAGGGTCGCCACCAAACATCCTGGGTAATACAACACGAGCCATTGAAGGACATTCTCCTTAAATATTAATGTTCTTCATTTTTGTTCTAACTAAATACATCTTCCATTCAACTTCAATTTGAAATAAATAGTATTTCAAATTTTGAATTGTTTAAAAACAATTAAAAAAGTTGAATTGTTTTTAAAACTTTTATATTAAGTAGTTAATTTTATTGAATCTTTATATATTTTTGTATAGTAGTTTGCAGTAATAGTTCAGAAATGTGTCTTCTTTACCGTCATTTCACTATTTGACAGTTATAGTGTAAGAGGCTATTTGCTATGTGAGAAAAGAAATACAATATAGAAAAAGTTTAAAGAAATAAAAAAAAAGTATTTCATTCATGAGGAGGAAAACTACCAGATGGAACAAATCCACAAGGGCCGTGATGAGGGTTCGAACCTACGCTCGGCATATTCCCAGATGCGCCTTAGGCCTCCTTAGTTCCATATATGTAAAAAAATATGCAATAAATGAAAACTAGTTCGATTTCAATCAAACTTTTTTTAACAAGTTATATATGAAAAAGGTTTCATGTGGTGCAAGTCTCAGCATCGTGGCACAAATAGGAAGCAAAAACAATTATCAAACAAGTCAAGTGAAATCATGTCTATGACTCTCAGCTATCACAATAGCATATATTTAAAACAAATTATAATTAGTTTTCTTATTTTGTTTTCTTCTATGTTTACCGGCGATTTGTATGAAACTTGTACACGTGACTGCACGTAAGCCTATCTGTAAGGCTGCCAGTTTTGGAGGTAATTGGTTGATGTCAACCTCGGCCACAGATGGCGCCACCTTAGACTTTATGATTTTAAAAGATTTATTTTTCAAGTAACATAAACGAGTTGGTACTCTTTCATTTTTAGTCAATTTAAATGAAACTTACACCTTATATGTCAAGTTTATGTCTCTGAACTTATACCTTATATGTCAAGTTTATGTCTCTAAACTTATAACTTATATGTCAAGTTTATGTCTCTAGACTTACACCTTATATGTCAAGTTTATGTCTCTAAACTTATACCTTATATGTCAGGTTTATGTCTCTAAACTTATATCTTATATGTAAAGTTTATGTCTCTAAACTTACACCTTATATGTCAAGTTTATGTCTCTAAACTTACACCTTATATGTCAAGTTTATGTCTCTAAACTTATACCTTATATGTCAGGTTTATGTCTCTAAACTTATATCTTATATGTAAAGTTTATGTCTCTAAACTTACACCTTATATGTCAAGTTTATGTCTCTAAACTTATACCTTATATGTCAAGTTTATGTCTCTAAACTTACACCTTATATGTCAAGTTTATGTCTCTAAACTTATACCTTATATGTCAGGTTTATGTCTCTAAACTTATAACTTATATGTCAAGTTATGTCTCTAAACTTATACCTTATATGTCAAGTTTATGTCTCTAAACTTATAACTTATATGTCAAGTTTATGTCTCTAAACTTATACCTTATATGTCAAGTTTATGTCTCTAAACTTATACCTTATATGTCAAGTTATGTCTCTAAAATCTGATGGAAACGTTTTTTCCTAAGTTCATTTATTGATTTTATAAATAGCAATAAACATGATATATTTGCATAATTTTTGGGGGGAACTTTGACTATTTGTATTAGGACAACTAAATATGTTTTGGAAAATCCCTTCCTACAGGTCCTTTATTATATGCTAATGTGTCAGAAAAGTGTCATAGAATGATTATATCTGAAAAGGTGAAAGGTTTCAACTCACTTGAAAATGTGTAATATTTGTTGAAAAAAAAATCTCCCTTTCTATTTAAGCTACAGTACTGAAACTTGGAACAATCGCAGCCCTTTTCATATACAATTAGTCAAAAAATATTGGTTGATATTGAACAGTTTAAAAAACTAACTAAAACCCCTTAGCCAACTGAACCACGATGTGGTAAAAGAATTACAACGTGGAGTGCTACAGCCCTCACGAGGGTCTCGAAGCCTCTCCAAAGCACAACCGGGGCGTAACACAACTCTACCATCTACACCACTGTACACCTACAGTGTACTACTTACCACCATTATCTACACCACTGTACACCTACAGTGTACAACTTACCACCATTATTCCAACGAGTTGTACGAAAATATATTAAATGCAATTTTGCTTTTAATGTAGCACAGTGACAGTGAGAACCACGTATAGGAAAGATGGTGACCGAGTGTGTCATAAGATGAATACTACGAGTACCGGCTCAACCTATGAGTACCGGGCTCAACCTATGAGTACCGGGCTCAACCTATGAGTACCGGGCTCAACCTATGAGTACCGGGCTCAACCTACGAGTACGGGCTCAACCTACGAGTACCGGGCTCAACCTACGAGTACCGGGCTCAACCTATGAGTACCGGGCTCAACCTACGAGTACCGGGCTCAACCTATGAGTACCGGGCTCAACCTACGAGTACCGGGCTCAACCTACGAGTACCGGGCTCAACCTACGAGTACCGGGCTCAGCCTACGAGTACCGGGCTCAACCTACGAGTACCGGGCTCAACCTACGAGTACCGGGCTCAACCTACGAGTACCGGGCTCAACCTACGAGTACCGGGCTCAACCTACGAGTACCGGGCTCAACCTATGAGTACCGGGCTCAACCTACGAGTACCGGGCTCAACCTATGAGTACCGGGCTCAACCTACGAGTACCGGGCTCAACCTATGAGTACCGGGCTCAACCTACGAGTACCGGGCTCAACCTACGATTACCGGGCTCAACCTACGAGTACCGGGCTCAACCTATGAGTACCGGGCTCAACCTACGAGTACCGGGCTCAACCTACGAGTACCGGGCTCAACCTACGAATACCGGGCTCAACCTATGAGTACCGGGCTCAACCTACGAGTACCGGGCTCAACCTACGAGTACCGGGCTCAACCTACGAGTACCGGGCTCAACCTACGAGTACCGGGCTCAACCTACGAGTACAGGGCTCAACCTATGAGTACCGGGCTCAACCTACGAGTACCGGGCTCAACCTACGAGTACCGGGCTCAACCTATGAGTACCGGGCTCAACGTACGAGTACCGGGCTCAACCTACGAGTACCGGGCTCAACCTACGAGTACCGGGCTCAACCTACGAGAACCGGGCTCAACCTATGAGTACCGGGCTCAACCTACGAGTACCGGGCTCAACCTACGAGTACCGGGCTCAACCTACGAGTACCGGGCTCAACCTATGAGTACCGGGCTCAACCTACGAGTACCAGGCTCAACCTACGAGTACCGGGCTCAACCTACGAGTACCGGGCTCAACCTAGGAGTACAGGGCTCAACGTACGAGTACCGGGCTCAACCTACGAGTACCGGGCTCAACCTACGAGTACCGGGCTCAACCTACGAGTACCGGGCTCAACCTGAGTACCGGGCTCAACCTACGAGTACCGGGCTCAACCTACGAGTACCGGGCTCAACGTACGAGTACCGGGCTCAACGTACGAGTACCGGGCTCAACGTATGAGTACTGGGCTCAACGTACGAGTACTGGGCTCAACGTACGAGTACCGGGCTCAACCTACGAGTACCGGGCTCAACGTACGAGTACCGGGCTCAACCTACGAGTACCGGGCTCAACCTACGAGTACCGGGCTCAACCTATGAGTACCGGGCTCAACCTATGAGTACCGGGCTCAACCTACGAGTACCGGGCTCAACCTACGAGTACCGGGCTCAACCTACGAGTACCGGGCTCAACCTATGAGTACCGGGCTCAACGTACGAGTACCGGGCTCAACCTATGAGTACCGGGCTCAACGTACGAGTACCGGGCTCAACCTACGAGTACCGGGCTCAACCTACGAGTACCGGGCTCAACCTATGAGTACCAGGCTCAACCTACGAGTACCGGGCTCAACCTACGAGTACCGGGCTCAACCTACGAGTACCGGGCTCAACCTACGAGTACCGGGCTCAACCTACGAGTACCGGGCTCAACCTATGAGTACCGGGCTCAACCTACGAGTACCGGGCTCAACCTACGAGTACCGGGCTCAACCTACGAGTACCGGCTCAACCTACGAGTACCGGGCTCAACCTACGAGTACCGGGCTCAACCTACGAGTACCGGGCTCAACCTACGAGTACCGGGCTCAACTAACAAGTATTGGGAGCATATAATATTCGGGGATTCTTAGCGGGTGGGCCCTGTTTTTCACGTGGGCCCTGACATCTTTGCCTGCCAAAATATTTACATGTCAGTGCCAGACTCTTAGTGTATTGACTTACCCAGGACCTCTGGGACCCCCAGGACCCCGGGACCCCCAGGACCACCAGGACCCCAGGGACCTCCAGGACCCCCGGGACCCCCAGGACCACCAGGACCCCAGGGACCTCCAGGACCCCTGAACCCCAGGGACCTCCAGGACCACCTCCGCGGGGAGGCTTATGGCGACGTCGAGGAGGTCCGCCGAAGTTGTTGAAGTCATTCTCATCATCGCCATCATCAACGTCATTCTCTCGACTCTCCCGTGAATTCTCGCCTGAGCCTCGCGTGTCTGAGTCTGTGAAACTGGAGAAGTCTTCTTGGTTGGTAAAGTCTTCTGCGCCAGAAAGGTCTTCGGTGCTGGAGAAGTCTTCAACGCTGGAAAAGTCTCCACCGGCTGAAAATTCTTCCCAGTTGTAACCTCCTCCGTCTTGCAGCTTCGAATGTGTTCTCTCTCCGCTTGAATTATTCCTGGTTCTGTTGTTTTTGCCAGAAGACGCTGAAAAATATATTATGAATTTATTTTTTAGAACTCACAAGTGCCTGTCCTACGGCACAAATATTATTGGAGGAACATCTATATACTGAATGTTATATCTATACTATAAGAGAGATTGTCTGTCTAAAATTAGAGGCTCTGGGTTAGCCTCACCCAAATTTGCAGGGTGAATGATGTGGGGAAGTGGACGGACACAGGCTGATTGGGTCAGGTCTAAGTTAAATACTTTAAGAAGTGTTAGCAGTTATGAAGAGTTTCATGAAGTCGACTGTGAAACATGTTGTGTTATTCCGTAGAGTGTTTAATGAATAGGAAAACACACAACAAATGCAGATGTACCTAAATGTGACACACAAAAAAGGAAGCTGAGAAGCTTAAATGAAAAAGAATAGTAGAGCATCTGAGAGATCCATATACTTGATTACATATTCATGGATTCATATTCTTGAATGGGAAAGTAGGAGGGGAAGGTGGAAGGGGAAGATAGATTAGAAAGATATAGATATAGATAAAGAGAGAGAGAGATAAAACTGTAGTCCTGCTCCACCCCTGGTGACACATAGGACTGTACCATAATAGCTGTATAAGAAGTTCCG
Source organism: Procambarus virginalis (assembly GCA_020271785.1). Classification (NCBI taxonomy): domain Eukaryota; kingdom Metazoa; phylum Arthropoda; class Malacostraca; order Decapoda; family Cambaridae; genus Procambarus; species Procambarus virginalis. The sequence goes on along the minus strand of WNGS01006495.1, from coordinate 16,055 downwards.
TCCTCAGTGTTACCAAGAGGTACCATCCACAGTGTTACCAAGAGGTACCGTCCTCAGTGGTACCAAGAGGTACCGTCCTCAGTGGTACCAAGAGGTACCGTCCACAGTGTTACCAAGAGGTACCGTCCTCAGTGTTACCAAGAGGTACCGTCCTCAGTGTTACCAAGAGGTACCGTCCTCAGTGTTACCAAGAGGTACCGTCCTCAGTGGTACCAAGAGGTACCGTCCTCAGTGTTACTAAGAGGTACCGTCTTCAGTGTTACCAAGAGGTACCGTCTCAGTGTTACCAAGAGGTACCGTCCTCAGTGTTACCAAGAGGTACCGTCCTCAGTGGTACCAAGAGGTACCGTCCTCAGTGTTACTAAGAGGTACCGTCTTCAGTGTTACCAAGAGGTACCGTCCTCAGTGTTACCAAGAGTACCGTCCTCAGTGTTACCAAGAGGTACCGTCCTCAGTGGTACCAAGAGGTACCGTCCTCAGTGTTACTAAGAGGTACCGTCTCAGTGTTACCAAGAGGTACCGTCCTCAGTGTTACCAAGAGGTACCGTCCTCAGTGTTACCAGGAGGTACCGTCCACAGTGTTACCAAGAGGTACCGTCCTCAGTGTTACCAAGAGGTACCGTCCTCAGTATTACCAAGAGGTACCGTCCTCAGTGTTACCAAGAGGTACCATCTCAGTGTTACCAAGAGGTACCGTCCTCAGTGTTACCAAGAGGTACCGTCCACAGTGTTACCAAGAGGTACCGTCCACAGTGTTACCAAGAGGTACCGTCCTCAGTGTTACCAAGAGGTACCGTCCTCAGTGTTACCAAGAGGTACCGTCTTCAGTGTTACCAAGAGGTACCGTCCTCAGTGTTACCAAGAGGTACCATCCACAGTGTTACCAAGAGGTACCGTCCACAGTGTTACCAAGAGGTACCGTCTTCAGTGTTACCAAGTGGGTACCATCCACAGTGTTACCAAGAGGTACCGTCTTCTGAGTTACCAAGAGGTACCGTCCTCAGTGTACCAAGAGGTACCGTCCTCAGTGTACAAGAGGTACCGTCTTCAGTGTTACCAAGAGGTACCGTCCTCAGTGTTACCAAGAGGTACCGTCCTCAGTGTTACCAAGAGGTACCGTCACAGTGTTACCAAGAGGTACCGTCCTCAGTCTTACCAAGAGGTACCGTCTTCAGTGTTACCAAGAGGTACCATCCACAGTGGTACCAAGAGGTACCATCCACAGTGGTACCAAGAGGTACCATCAATAGTGGTACCAAGAGGTACCATCCACAGTGGTACCAAGAGGTACCGTCCTCAGTGGTACCAAGAGGTACCGTCCACAGTGGTACCAAGAGGTACCATCACAGAGGTACCAAGAGTACCTCTCAGTGGTACAAGAGGTACCGTCCACAGTGGTACCAAGAGGTACCATCCTCAGTGTTACCAAGAGGTACCATCCTCAGTGTTACCAAGAGGGACCGTCCACAGTGTTACCAAGAGGTACCGTCACAGTGTACCAAGAGGTACCGTCCACAGTGGGACCAAGAGGTACCATCCTCAGTGGTCCAAGAGGTACCATCCACAGTGTACAAGAGGTACCATCCACAGTGTTACAAGAGTACCGTCCTCAGTGGTACCAAGAGGTACCATCCACAGTGTTACCAAGANTCAGACCATCCTCAAGCTGTCAGAAAATCCTCAAGCTGTCAGAACCATCCTCAAGCTGTCAGACCATCCTCAGGCTGTCGACTATCTCAAGCTGTCAGACCATCTCTCAAGCTGTCAGACCATCCTCAGGCTGTCAGACCATCTTGACAGACCATCCTCAGGCTTTCAGACCATCTTGACAGACCATCCTCAGGCTGTCAGACCATTACAGACACACCAAATTACTGCTGGGTGAACAGTAGCTATCAGTTACGGATGGCGCCCAGTCAATCCTCCCTGGCGAGGACTCGAACCCCAGATCAGATTGTTGGCGAGGCCCGGGCGGGTGCTACCACCACGTCACCTGGGACTAGACACACTGGACAGTACCTGAGGCAGATCATCTCCTTGTTGGGGCTGGGACCAAACTTCTTCGTCAAGGAGCAGAGCGTCGGCGGGTCCACCTTGTCCACCACCTGAAGGATACAAGGACACCAGTCATGAGTTGATAAGGTCCAGAAGGACCAGAAACTACCTGATAAGGTCCAGAATGACGAGAAACAACCTGATAAGATCCAGGATGACCAGAAACTACCTGATAAGGACTAGGACGGCCAGAAACGACCTGATAAGGGTCCAGGACGGCCAGAACGTCATCACCTGCTCTCATGCGCATTTGATGACTTATTTGTTTTAGACACGTTGTTGTGAGTTATTTTCTGGACAATCATATCTGTATATATTTTATTAAAGTATCTCAAATGTGGCTGTATACTTCAGTATATGTATACTTCTTGAGGTTATCTTGAGATGATTTCGGGGCTTAGTGTCCCCGCGGCCCGGTCCTCGACCAGGCCTCCACCCCTAGGAAGCAGCCCGTGACAGCTGACTAATTCCCAGGTACCTATTTACTGCTAGGTAACAGGGGCATCAGGGTGAAAGAAACTCTGCCCATTGTTTCTCGCCGGCGTCCGGGATCAAACCCGGGACGACAGGATCACGCGTCCAGTGTTTTGTCTGCTCAGCCACTGGCTCCCTCCCATATACTTCATTATATGTATTCTTCAGCATATATATACTTCAGCATATATATACTTCAGTATATGTATACTTCAGTAATGAACCCTAGCTATTTATGTTAAGAGTATATTTTTGAGGTGAGAAGGTTCAAAATCAGGTGTAATTTTCATAAACATTAATGGTGTCAGATAGTGATGAACAAAGATTATTTCACAATAGCTTAGATAGTAGATAATCGAAATCAATCTGCTTATAATACAAAAGCTACCAATTCATAGTTATACAATAACTTTTGTAAGTAACCTCTCGTTGTTAAATGGTCGTGAGCCTACTATTACTTACGTCAAAGCTCTGCCCTAAGATGACTCTGCAAATTAAAAGTCGAGGAACTGTTACGTAATATTTCCAATAATAACTATGTGAATATCTTAGCTAGCTTAATAACATTATTTTGAAACATAAACCGTGTATTTAGTTATATATTTTTTTTTCTAGATAGGCCTGGCATTCTAGACCTTGCAATATTATATGCACATAACGGTAAATCTCGTTACAATATAAATTTAGAATAATGTAAATAGTTTTCTGTTTAGGCTTCAGAGCGACACAGCCTACTAAATTATTATGTTTAACAAATTGAGAAACTCCAGTCACTTAAATAGGGATGAGTAATGTATAAACAGAACCTCGCTGAAGCTTTCTAGATTCTGTAGGCCTTTAGAAACTTTCCAGTAAATAGTTCACATGATCTTTAATCAAGTGTCTAAATGGGCAACAGTCTTGCTCCAGGAAGTGGCAGCGTCGCCACCAAGTCCAGGATGTGGCAACGTCGCCACCAGGTCCAGGATGTGGCAGAGTCGCCACCAGGTCCAGGATGTGGCAGGTCCCCACCAGGTCCAGGATGTGGCAGCGTCGCCACCAGGTCCAGGATGTGGCAGGTCCCCACCAGTTCCAGGATGTGGCAGCGTCGCCACCAGGTCCAGGATGTGGCAGCGTCGCCACCAGGTCCAGGATGTGGCAGCGTCGCCACCAGGTCCAGGATGTGGCAGCGTCGCCACCAAGTCCAGGATGTGGCAGCGTCACCACCAGGTCCAGGATGTGGCAGGTCCCCACCAGGTCCAGGATGTGGCAGCGTCGCCACCAGGTCCAGGATGTGGCAGCGTCGCCACCAGGTCCAGGATGTGGCAGAGTCGCCACCAGGTCCAGGATGTGGCAGGTCCCCACCAGGTCCAGGATGTGGCAGCGTCGCCACCAGGTCCAGGATGTGGCAGGTCCCCACCAGTTCCAGGATGTGGCAGCGTCGTCACCAGGTCCAGGATGTGGCAGCGTCGCCACCAGGTCCAGGATGTGGTAGCGTCGCCACCAGGTCCAGGATGTGGCAGCGTCGCCACCAGGTCCAGGATGTGGCAGCGTCGCCACCAGGTCCAGGATGTGGCAGCGTCGCAACCAGGTCCAGGATGTGGCAGCGTCGCAACCAGGTCCAATAATATTTAAATATTCAAACTTCAACCACGAAAAAGAATGAAGCACAACAAATCCAGCCCATTCTACTGAATGTCTACGATGTAGCTAAGACGTACTGAACTGTAGCTAAGACGTACTGAACTGTAGCTAAGACGTACTGAACTGTAGCTAAGACGTACTGAGCTAAGACGTACTGAGCTAAGACGTACTGAATTGTAGCTACAAGTAGCGTCATCGAACCTCGACACGCTCACATAGAAGGCCAATACTTACAGAACGCATAAAATCGAAGACGTCGACCCTGTGCTGGAGGAGGAGAGCCGAGTACTTGAGAGTGAGGTTGAGCAGGGCCTCCAAGGCCGGCCTCCCGCCCACTCGCTCCCTCACCGCCGCCGACACGTTCGTGTTCAAGAAGTCGAGCAGATCTTGAACGCTCTTGTCCGACATGCTCATCATGCTCTGAATGTCGTACAGTTCATTGCCCATCTCGTACTCCCTGTCGAGAAATATGGCCACGTTATTACCAGGATTTAGGTGTTATATGGCATGATTTATGTGGGAAAGTCCCAATCGGACTGCTTGTCAGTTTATAACTTACTAACGAATCGGCAACGAATAACTAAATAATGAATGACTAAATAAATAGCACTCGGTGCGGGGTTGGGGCGCAAATATTGCCATCATCACACACAGTGTTGTCATTCAGGGAGATGATGTTCCCATTACCTGTGGCAGGTGGCTACAGGTGACGGATTTCCCAATCCTGAGCACTCCAGGTGCACACCCTGTGATCTGCAGGCACTGGGGCATGATCTCCCACACCACATGCCCAGTTATCAGCCCATTGAGACCCGTGGCATGAGGTACCTAGAGCTTTGTAATTACTTTATTCACTCTTGTAGTGATGATGATATCCTCATAATGGACCCAGAGTCTGCTAGTGTAGACTACTTATCACCTCCTATGTATGACTAACCATCCTGTGTGATGGGGATTTGTAGCACCACGCAGCTAGCTTTTTGACACACTGTACTTCCCTTCATGTAGTCTAGGGCAGCTGCACAAATGTACATGTACCTAAATGTGTTAATAATAAAAAAAGTTCTTTGTTAACCGGAGTACAAGAATTCCAGTAAAATTCCAATGAGCTTTGCTGAGTGGCATAAACTTATTCATCCGCGCTACTACTGGCCGGTCACTCTCAAAATGTTCCTAATGTATGATGACAAAAATCTGTCTGAGACTCTCTTGAAAATACACAGTCCATAGTTTATGTCCCGAGTCAATACACAGTCCATAGTTCATGTCCCGAGTCAATACACAGTCCATAGTTCATGTCCCGAGTCAATACACAGTCCATAGTTTATGTCCCGAGTCAATACACAGTCCATAGTTCATGTCCCGAGTCAATACACAGTCCATAGTTCATGTTCCGAGTCAATACACAGTCCATAGTTCATGTTCCGAGTCAATACACAGTCCATAGTTCATGTCCCGAGTCAATACACAGTCCATAGTTCATGTCCCGAGTCAATACACAGTCCATAGTTCATGTTCCGAGTCAATACACAGTCCATAGTTCATGTTCCGAGTCAATACACAGTCCATAGTTCATGTTCCGAGTCAATACACAGTCCATAGTTCATGTTCCGAGTCAATACACAGTCCATACTTCATGTCCCAAGTCATAGATTCCGACAACTAGACGAACTTCTTGGGTACAAAAGCTTGTCTTGGAAATATATAAAATACCCTTCAGGTCCAGTCAGTCGGATTAGGTAAAGATACAATTTGCAATTTCTTCTACCAGAAGTTCAGCGGCAAAGTGACTTTTATAAGCTAATGGTGGCATCAGAAATGTGTTGCCTCTCTAAAGTTTGCACAGACAATGAGTAAGCCTGCAGGAGGTGTAGACCATTGTCCACATAGTGGAGATATGGGAGGGTGACAGACCCCTAGCCTCTACTGCAGACGGCTTGGGACCTGAGTCAGTATTACGGAACATCTCCTACAGGGCAGGTCAATTCTAACAACGTCATTAGCGTATGACGGGGACTGTGAAAGCCTCGATTCATGGTCCAATTGGCCAGAAGATAAAACCATTTGGCAAAGTCCTCCTTCGATGGACTAAACTCTGGAGAAGAGGTTATTAAATGTGATAAGAACCCATCATTACAGAGCAGGGGCTGACCACTCTACCATCACCAGGGAGCCAGCAGCCCCAGGGTCACGTTGGAGCCTGTGATATACTTGGCCACCCGCCCGTGATTTTGATTGTTGCCGCCGAAGGCGGCTAGTTTATTGTGCACCCCATACTCATCCTGTGAGCGGTAGCGCAAAAGCATTACAGAGGGCACAAAAGGTCTTTATCAGACCTCATCTTAGATTATTACATTAACAATTACATCTATCCTTCACACCTTATAGTTACAATGTCAGCTAGTTACAGAGTAAGTGCTATTTCAAGAGCTACATATTTACAGTAAGTCATCATACATTAATGGTAGGTCTTATCGCTAATACATAATAGTTTGACCAATGGGGACATTACAGAGTCATAGGGGAGCTTCTGTTTATTGTTAGTCCTCACATACACTACTTGTTTCTGAATCTCATATGTCGTTCATCTACTGGAAGCGAAATGTGGATACAGTGCAAGGATTTCAGGTAATTTTTCCATGGTAATAAGATAGGTTGCCATATCATACAGAGTGAGCTTAGATTTATCTCTAAATGGCTCAATTTTACTACAATCCAAGATATAGTGTTCGAGTGTGTGTCCCTGTCTTTGTCCACACACTTTACACTTTACTTCATCTAGATCCCTATACAAGCCGAACTGCCAGAGATACTTGTAGCCAAGTCTTATACGAGCTGTGACAACATCTGTTAGTCTACTGACTTTGTTACTTGCCCCATACACATGTTTTACTTCACACATTTCATTGTGATGAACAATGGACCTGCTAGTTCCAGTTTGCACAGTTCTACTTTCTTCAAATTCATCCAGGAGTTCTCGTCTAATGACATTTTTAAGGGACCTATTTGATAACTCAAGATTCCGTTCAATACTGTCTTTATTTACTGCAGCCTTAGCAAGGGCGTCAACTTTGTCATGTTCCTGCAGGCCAATGTGAGAAGGAATCCACAACATTTTTATATTTACCCTCTTGCTAAGTATTCTTATATATCTACGTCTAGCTTCCAAGACAAGCACGTTATTACTTGATTGCAAACTGTTTATTGCTCGTAGTGAGGAAAGGGAGTCAGAAATAATTAAGCTGTCTACTTCAGTGTTGTCAATAATTTCGAGTGCTACCAGTATCGCTACCAACTCGGCTTGCATAGTGGACGCCCAGTTACTAATTCGGATATTCCTTTCAATTGTGCTGCCATCGGCTGATGAGCAATAACAGCACTTCCTGCCCTCCCTGTAGCTGTATTGAGTGATCCGTCAGTGTATATGGTCTGTGCAATGTTGTTTTCAGCTTGTATATTGTGAATGTGTTCTATGGTGCTTAATTTAGCAGCAAGCTGAGCATGAGGGTTGTTTGTGATTAGTTTCTTGGTGGGGTATGCAGGGGTCAGGATGTCAAAAGGTACTATCTGCCAGGGTGGAAGGAAGTGCTGTACTCTTTCATCTGTATATACATCGTGCAGTCCCATCATTTTAATATGAGTGGCTGTTCTTTGAATCCACTTAGACTCGCTAGTTCCATTTCGTATGTGTTCTAACAGAGCAACTGACACAATGTTGTTTTTGTTATCACGCAGAAGCTTTAGTCCCATCATAAGATTAATTTCAAATATTCTATCTCTAATGCTAAGTATATTTAATTCTTTCCGCATGTTGAGAACTTTGGTAGTTATAGGACAGCCAAGTATAATTCTGAGTGCTTCATTTTGCATTTTTTCAAGTCTATCAATACTTTTGCCATTTTGCAGGACCAAAGCTGGTGCATGATAGTCTATCAGAGACCTTATATACGCTAATACATCATTCTTGCTATTCTAATATTAACACCATATTTCGGGCTGTACCCCACTACAGTTCTGAGAGCCTTGAGTCTGTCTCTACATTGTTGATGTAACTTATTGACTGCAGTTGAGGTACAAGGGACATAGACTCCAAGGTATTTGAAAGAAGAGACATAGTCTATTGGTATATTATCTATCTTGAGTTTTCGTGGTCCACTTTTGCGGTTGCCAATTTGTCTGTTAAATACCTTAGTTTTAGCAGCGTTGATTACAAGACCAAGGCTCTCACAAGCTGTATGTATACAATTTAAGACTGTTTGCATTTCGCGGTGGGTTTTAGTATGTACAAGGATGTCATCTGCATAGCTGATAGTGATGTTTGCCGGACTAGTTGGAATTGATTTTAGTAAAGCATTAATTAGAACATTAAACAAGGTAGGACTGAGTACTCCTCCTTGTGGGGTGCCTAGTTGCATTACTTTAGTTTCACTCTTGTAGCCTTGGAACAGTGCAGAGGACTTCCGGTTGGTAAGATAGCCTCGTATCCATTGTAATAAATGTCCCCCTATATCCATTCTCGCTAATTCGTACATAATCACTTCCTATTAGCAATATCAAAGGCATTTTTTAAATCAAGAAATGTTGTGTACTTGTGCCTTTTATCTCCATGAACAGTGAGAAAGGTTGTGATACAGTTGTGTACACTTTTACCATGTGTGAAACCATTGATATCAGGTGACATGTGCTCTTTAACTCTATACAATAATCTATTAAGCACCATTCTCTCAAAGGTTTTGCACATGCAACTGGTCAGTGAGATGGGACGGAAAGCATCAGGTTGGCCAGGCTTTGGTACAGGTACCGTAAGACTGGTGGTCCATGATACTGGCAACTGCCCAGTGACATAACTGGCATTAAACAATTCTAATAATGGGTTACCGGGTACACGATGTAGGAGTCTTAGAATATCATAGGTGATACCGTCCTCACCAGGAGCAGTGCTACTGCCCCTGGAGAGGGCTGCATCCAATTCATAATCTGTATATGGAACATCACATTCATCATGTTGCTTGCTCAACATGAAATTTATGAGAGAATTTCTGTCTGTGGACCTCTCCTGCAATTTCTCCCTAGTGCTAGCTGGTACATTCCAAGGCTGGAAACCTGAGCCCATTTTGCAATTAACTGATTAGCTTTCTGTTGCGGGTTTGGGTGTGAAACTTGTCTACTATTTTTACCAATAATTTGTTTATGCCTTTCCAGGCTTTGCCCAGGGAGTATGCAGGTTAAGTCCACTAACAAAACCCTCCCATTCATTTTGTCTCAGTTCAGTCATTCTCTCCCTGCCGCTGCAAGCGCGGCCTGAAACAGTTTTAACATTTGAGGAGTTCTAAGGCTCTTATATGCTTTACCTGTCTGTCTAGCAATTGATTTAAGCTCTTTCAGTTTAGCATCATCATAGTACTGGTTGTGTCTGACCTGTTTCCCAGTACGTCTTTTTGTTTGGTGTGACTCACTATTTTTGATGGCCTCATAGGTTTTATTTACGAGGTCATCATAAAACTGTTGTACATTCTCAGCTCATAATTGTTATACCATGTTCTATGCTGTCTATAAAGAATTTTTCTTGCTCTTCCTTACTGTTAGCCTGCGTCTACTCAGCTTAGTGCCAGGTAGATCAACATTAGCCACGTGTATGTTAGCTGTTATGGCTAAATGGTCAGACATTAGTCATCCATAATATCAGTCATCATGTTGTGTATGACAGGTTAAAGCCAATGCACCTATCTAGAATACCTCCATATATTTGCGTTGGTTGATTCTTACTGATAATTTGAACATCACCATATGCATCGAGAAGTGCCAACAATCTTCTCCCGTTGGTGTTTGTGATTGATCCCCTAATTGTTTGTGTTTAGCATTTAAATCCCCAATTATATTGTAGAATCAGTATGTGCAAAACTAGTAGGTCAGTATACTGGAGGAGGCCAGTAGGTGCATAGGCATTCAAAACATTAAGTGTAGAGTTACCAACGTGTACCCGGATACCATGATATTGAAACCCCTCTCGTTGTTGGGCGGGAAGTGGCTCATGTGGCAGGGATTTTTTAACATACATGAGACGTATTTTTTTATCTGGGATTATAACACTGATACTAGGCAAATTCTGCGGGGTTTTACCTGCGGGAGTTAGGGTTTCTTGGAGGCAGACAATATCTATGTCTTCAGTCATAACCTTATGATGGAGGTCTGAACCGTTTTCTAAGAGAAGCAATATTCCAACTGAGTATCTTGATGACACTGTACTTGTTTTTATGAGATTCAAGGCCGCCATTGTTCTTTGTACTTTATCAGTCTGCAGTTTCCAAAAGCAAGTGTCTCCCGATACCGGTTGTAGTGCTTTATTACAGCTTCTTTTTCCTCTTCAGTCAGCACATCACCTGTCACCATTCTTTAAAGTTGTCACGGCTGACCCTCTGGGATGTGCGTGCGCGGCCCGAGCGGGCATCCACGTCCAGTTGATCTTCGTCATTATCCTACGACAAGCGTCGCTGGTTTCACTTTGTTCTTTATCACATCACTTTCATCATTTCCACTACTATTTTCCTTCAAACAGTTTATTAGACCCGGTATCAACATCATGATCGTCATCATCATTAAAGTTCTCACCCTCAGTGTCACTTTGTTCATTATCATGATCGGTTGCGTCATAATACTCATCGACAGCACTATGCGTTTCTACGTGAATAGTTGACCTCTGTTCATAGCGCACGACGTTGATGAGGCTGGGGTNTCAAGCTGTGTCAGACCATCCTCAAGCTGTCAGACCATCCTCAAGCTGTGTCAGACCATCCTCAAGCTGTTCAGACCATCCTTAAGCTGTCAGACTATCCTCAAGCTGTCAGACCATCCTCAAGCTGTGTCAGACCATCCTCAAGCTGTCAACCATCCTCAAGCTGTGTCAGACCATCCTCAGCTGTCACACAAACCATCCTCAGGCTGTCAGACCATCCTCAAGCTGTCAGACCATCCTCAGCTGTGTCAGACCATCCTCAAGCTGTCAGACCATCCTCAGGCTGTCAGACCATCCTCAAGCTGTCAGACATCCTCAAGCTGTGTCAGACCATCCTCAAGCTGTCAACCATCTCAAGCTGTCAGACCATCCTCAAGCTGTCAGACCATCCTCAGGCTGTCAGACCATCCTCAGCTGTGTCAGACCATCCTCAAGCTGTCAGACCATCCTCAAGCTGTGTCAGACCATCCTCAGGCTGTCAGACTATCCTCAAGCTGTTTCAGACCATCCTCAAGCTGTGTCAGACCATCCTCAAAATCTGTGTCAGACCATCCTCAAGCTGTCAGACCATCCTCAAGCTGTCAGACCATCCTCAGCTGTCAGACCATCCTCAGGCTGTGTCAGACCATCCTCAGGCTGTCAGACTATCCTCAAGCTGTGTCAGACCATCCTCAGGCTGTCAGACCATCCTCAAGCTGTCAGACCATCCTCAAGCTGTCAGACCATCCTCAGGCTGTGTCAGACCATCCTCAGGCTGTCAGACTATCCTCAAGCTGTGTCAGACATCCTCAGGCTGTCAGACCATCCTCAAGCTGTGTCAGACCCATCCTCAGCTGTCACCATCCTCAAGCTGTGTCAGACCATCCTCAGGCTGTCAACTATCCTCAAGCTGTGTCAGACCATCCTCAAGCTGTCAGACCATCCTCAAGCTGTGTCAGACCATCCTCAAGCTGTCAGACTATCCTCAAGCTGTCAGACCATCCTCAAGCTGTCAGACCATCCTCAGGCTGTCAGACCATCCTCAGCTGTCAGACCATCCTCAAGCTGTCAGACCATCCTCAGCTGTCAGACCATCCTCAGGCTGTCAGACCATCCTCAAGCTGTCAGACCATCCTCAAGCTGTCAGACCATCCTCAAGCTGTCAGACCATCCTCAGGCTGTCAGACCATCCTCAAGCTGTGTCAGACCATCCTCAAGCTGTGTCAGACCATCCTCAAGCTGTCAGACCATCCTCAAGCTGTCAGACCATCCTCAAGCTGTCAGACCATCCTCAGGCTGTCAGACCATCCTCAGGCCGTCAGACCATCCTCAAGCTGTGTCAGACCATCCTCAAGCTGTCAGACCATCCTCAAGCTGTGTCAGACCATCCTCAAGCTGTGTCAGACCATCCTCAAGCTGTCAGACCATCCTCAGGCTGTCAGACCATCCTCAAGCTGTGTCAGACCATCCTCAAGCTGTGTCAGACCATCCTCAAGCTGTCAGACCATCCTCAGGCTGTCAGACCATCCTCAAGCTGTGTCAGACCATCCTCAAGCTGTCAGACCATCCTCAAGCTGTCAGACCATCCTCAAGCTGTCAGACCATCCTCAAGCTGTCAGACCATCCTCAAGCTGTCAGACCATCCTCAAGCTGTCAGACCATCCTCAAGCTGTCAGACCATCCTCAGGCTGTCAGACCATCCTCAAGCTGTCAGACCATCCTCAGGCTGTCAGACCATCCTCAAGCTGTGTCAGACCATCCTCAAGCTGTCAGACCATCCTCAAGCTGTCAGACCATCCTCAGGCTGTCAGACCATCCTCAAGCTGTCAGACCATCCTCAAGCTGTCAGACCATCCTCAAGCTGTCAGACCATCCTCAGGCTGTCAGACCATCCTCAAGCTGTCAGACCATCCTCAAGCTGTCAGACCATCCTCAAGCTGTCAGACCATCCTCAAGCTGTGTCAGACCATCCTCAAGCTGTCAGACCATCCTCAAGCTGTCAGACCATCCTCAGGCTGTCAGACCATCCTCAGGCTGTCAGACCATCCTCAAGCTGTCAGACCATCCTCAAGCTGTCAGACCATCCTCAAGCTGTCAGACCATCCTCAAGCTGTCAGACCATCCTCAGGCTGTCAGACCATCCTCAAGCTGTCAGACCATCCTCAAGCTGTCAGACCATCCTCAAGCTGTCAGACCATCCTCAAGCTGTGTCAGACCATCCTCAAGCTGTCAGACCATCCTCAGGCTGTCAGACCATCCTCAAGCTGTCAGACCATCCTCAAGCTGTCAGACCATCCTCAAGCTGTCAGACCATCCTCAGGCTGTCAGACCATCCTCAAGCTGTCAGACCATCCTCAAGCTGTGTCAGACCATCCTCAAGCTGTGTCAGACCATCCTCAGGCTGTCAGACCATCCTCAGGCTGTCAGACCATCCTCAGGCTGTCAGACCATCCTCAAGCTGTCAGACCATCCTCAAGCTGTCAGACCATCCTCAAGCTGTCAGACCATCCTCAAGCTGTCAGACCATCCTCAAGCTGTCAGACCATCCTCAGGCTGTCAGACCATCCTCAAGCTGTCAGACCATCCTCAGGCTGTCAGACCATCCTCAAGCTGTCAGACCATCCTCAAGCTGTCAGACCATCCTCAAGCTGTCAGACCATCCTCAAGCTGTCAGACCATCCTCAAGCTGTCAGACCATCCTCAAGCTGTCAGACCATCCTCAAGCTGTCAGACCATCCTCAAGCTGTCAGACCATCCTCAAGCTGTCAGACCATCCTCAAGCTGTCAGACCATCCTCAAGCTGTTAGACAATCCTCAAGCTGTCAGACCATCCTCAAGCTGTCAGACCATCCTCAAACTGTCAGACCATCCTCAAGCTGTCAGACCATCCTCAAGCTGTCAGACCATCCTCAGGCTGTCAGACCATCCTCAAGCTGTCAGACCATCCTCAAGCTGTCAGACCATCCTCAGGCTGTCAGACCATCCTCAAGCTGTCAGACCATCCTCAGGCTGTCAGACCATCCTCAAGCTGTCAGACCATCATCAAGCTGTCAGACCATCCTCAAGCTGTCAGACCATCCTCAGGCTGTCAGACCATCCTCAAGCTGTCAGACCATCATCAAGCTGTCAGACCATCCTCAAGCTGTCAGACCATCCTCAGGCTGTCAGACCATCCTCAAGCTGTCAGACAATCCTCAAGCTGTCAGACCATCCTCAAGCTGTCAGACCATCCTCAGGCTGTCAGACTATCCTCAAGCTGTCAGACCATCCTCAAGCTGTCAGACCATCCTCAGGCTGTCAGACCATCTTGACAGACCATCCTCAGGCTTTCAGACCATCTTGACAGACCATCCTCAGGCTGTCAGACCATTACAGACAGACACCAAATTACTGCTGGGTGAACAGTAGCTATCAGTTACGGAATGGCGCCCAGTCAATCCTCCCTGGCGAGGACTCGAACCCCAGATCAGATTGTTGGCGAGGCCCGGGGCGGGTGCTACCACCACGTCACCTGGGACTAGACACACTGGACAGTACCTGAGGCAGATCATCTCCTTGTTGGGGCTGGGACCAAACTTCTTCGTCAAGGAGCAGAGCGTCGGCGGGTCCACCTTGTCCACCACCTGAAGGATACAAGGACACCAGTCATGAGTTGATAAGGTCCAGAAGGACCAGAAACTACCTGATAAGGTCCAGAATGACGAGAAACAACCTGATAAGATCCAGGATGACCAGAAACTACCTGATAAGGACTAGGACGGCCAGAAACGACCTGATAAGGGTCCAGGACGGCCAGAACGTCATCACCTGCTCTCATGCGCATTTGATGACTTATTTGTTTTAGACACGTTGTTGTGAGTTATTTTCTGGACAATCATATATGTTTATATTTATTAAAGTATCTCAATGTGTCTGTATACTTCAGTATATGTATACTTCTTGAGGTTATCTTGAGATGATTTCGGGGCTTAGTGTCCCCGCGGCCCGGTCCTCGACCAGGCCTCCACCCCTAGGAAGCAGCCCGTGACAGCTGACTAATTCCCAGGTACCTATTTACTGCTAGGTAACAGGGGCATCAGGGTGAAAGAAACTCTGCCCATTGTTTCTCGCCGGCGTCCGGGATCAAACCCGGACGACAGGATCACGCGTCCAGTGTTTTGTCTGCTCAGCCACTGGCTCCCTCCCATATACTTCAGTATATGTATTCTTCAGCATATATATACTTCAGCATATATATACTTCAGTATATGTATACTTCAGTAATGAACCCTAGCTATTTATGTTAAGAGTATATTTTGAGGTGAGAAGGTTCAAAATCAGGTGTAATTTTCATAAACATTAATGGTGTCAGATAGTGATGAACAAAGATTATTTCACAATAGCTTAGATAGTAGATAATCGAAATCAATCTGCTTATAATACAAAAGCTACCAATTCATAGTTATACAATAACTTTTGTAAGTAACCTCTCGTTGTTAAATGGTCGTGAGCCTACTATTACTTACGTCAAAGCTCTGCCCTAAGATGACTCTGCAAATTAAAAGTCGAGGAACTGTTACGTAATATTTCCAATAATAACTATGTGAATATCTTAGCTAGCTTAATAACATTATTTTGAAACATAAACCGTGTATTTAGTTATATATTTTTTTTCTAGATAGGCCTGGCATTCTAGACCTTGCAATATTATATGCACATAACGGTAAATCTCGTTACAATATAAATTTAGAATAATGTAAATAGTTTTCTGTTTAGGCTTCAGAGCGACACAGCCTACTAAATTATTATGTTTAACAAATTGAGAAACTCCAGTCACTTAAATAGGGATGAGTAATGTATAAACAGAACCTCGCTGAAGCTTTCTAGATTCTGTAGGCCTTTAGAAACTTTCCAGTAAATAGTTCACATGATCTTTAATCAAGTGTCTAAATGGGCAACAGTCTTGCTCCAGGAAGTGGCAGCGTCGCCACCAAGTCCAGGATGTGGCAACGTCGCCACCAGTCCCAGATGTGGCAGAGTCGCCACCAGGTCCAGATGTGGCAGGTCCCCACCAGGTCCAGGATGTGGCAGCGTCGCCACCAGGTCCAGGATGTGGCAGGTCCCCACCAGTTCCAGGATGTGGCAGCGTCGCCACCAGGTCCAGGATGTGGGCAGCGTCGCCACAGGTCCAGGATGTGGCAGCGTCGCCACC
>WNGS01006494.1:23015-35007 GCA_020271785.1 Procambarus virginalis | reverse complement strand
ACACACACTCATACACAAACACACACGTTAAGAGGCACGAGTTACGAGGAAAGGTGCGGGAAATGCACCTCACGACACTGGAAAACAGAAGAGTAAAGGGGACATGATCACTATCTACAAAAATCTCAAGGGAATTGACAGGGTAGATAAGGATAAAATGTTAAAACACGGGTGGTATGCGAACAAGGGGACACAGGGGAACTGATCCACAGGGACGTTAGAAAGAACGTTTTCAGTGTCAGGTAGTTAACAGGTGGAATGCATTAGGCAGGTGATGTGGTGGAAGCTGACTGCATACACAGTTTCAAATGTAGATATGATAGAGACCAGTTGGCTCAGGAATCTGAAACATCAGTTGCTTGACAGTAGTGAGAGGCGAGACCAAAGAGCTAGAGCTCAACCCTTGCAAGCACAAATAGGTGAGTACAAATAAGTGAGTACACGCACACCACACACACACACACAAACACGTTCATATATATGAAACACGTTTATATATATATGAAACACGTTCATATGTAAGAAACAAAGGGCTGGCGTACCGAGAGGGAATTATGAGATGAGAAAATTCCAAAGGATATACCATGGGACACAGAACTCAGAATTAAGTCCGTACAAGACATGATGGACTATGTCAACCCTAGAGTATCAGGAGACATTTAACAGGTTATATCCGGTCCAAAAGGAAAACCGAGAGCAAAAGAAGAAATCGATGGTTTTAAAAGGGCATGTATTATGCAAAGGAACTGAGCAAAAGGGCGTGGAGGAACTTCCGAAATAACAGAACACCAGAAAATAGAAAGAGATACCAGAGAAAAAAGGAACGAGCACGTTAGTGTGAGAAGAGAAACAGAAAAAAAGGAATGAAAATGATATAGCAATGAAGATACATCGAACCAAAGCTAATCCACAATCATATCAGGAGGAAAACAACAGTGAAAGGACAAGTGATGAAACTTAGAATCGGTGAGGAAAGGTACACAGAGAATGTCAAAGAGGTGTGTGAAGAACACATATAAAGGTTCCAGGAGGTCCTCACAAAATAAAGAGATGAGGTCATAGCGCTAGGAGAGGTGGCAGTAAACCAGACGCCTTGGAAGGATTCAAAATTACAGAGATGAGGTCAAGAGGCATCTGTTGGTCCGGTCGGGACGGAATCTCACCATGGGTTTGAAAGGGTGTGCAGGAGTACTTTGCTTGCCACTCTCCATAGTGTATATAATAGGTCACTAGGGATAGGAGACCTTCCAGATATATGGAAAAAAGACTAATGTAGTCCTAATATACAAAAAGGGTGACCGATAAGAGACAACTGAACTGCAAGCCAGTGTCCTTAACTTGTATACCATGCAAGGTGATACAATTGTGAGAAATTGTACTACACATCAAGAAGTCAACACCAGCAATCAACAGCCAATTAACGTACAACTATATTCTACCCACTTCAAGACTCCGCTCCATTATAGAAACATCAAGAAATATGGGTCAATAGGCCTTCTGCAGTTCTATTGGGACCCGACTTCTACTTCTAACAATCTATACCCCGTTTTCCATGTTCTGTGTTTCACCCCACTAATGTATTACATCACCTCACCCAAATGCAGGTATAAGAGCCAATGAGCATAAGCTGTGTAGATAAATAAAAGTCTTTGAAAATGTAATAAGTTTTACGAAACGCGCTCAAGTGTCGCGTCAGACTAGAAATAAAGAATGAATTTTGGAGAATTGATTTTTAATTTACCGTCATCAGTAAAAAGAAACATAAGGAAAATTGAGAAAATTCGTGTTAGAATTATTAATCTTGCTTTTTCGGTCATATTTAATAACATATGTCTACAGGAAAGACTGCTACCAAAATATACTAATATATATATATATATATATATATATATATATTATATATATATTATATATATATATATATATATATATATATATATATAACAAGATTCTAAACAATATACACAAAATACAAATGTCTTCGTGAACAAAGAAATATCTTATTTACAAGAATCACATTTTACAACTGTCCTAAAATTCTTTGGCAGTAAAACAAGTATCTAGATTGTTGGGATCTTTTAAAAACCATTTACATTTCCGATACTGATGAAAGAATAATGAGTGAATTGTATAAGAGTTAAAAAAGAGCGTTGTGCGGATCGAAAAACAAAAAATCCTTAAATCAAATGAAATGAAACAGGATCTTTTAACATTAAATGAGGAGTCGTATGGTATACTCACCTAGTTGAACTCGCCTAGTTTTGCTTGCCTGGGATCAGCTTCGGCTCTTTGGTCCCACGTCTCAACTATCAATCAACTGCTGTTCTGGTTCCTTAGCCCATTGGTCTCTATTCATATCTACATTTAAAACTGTGTATGGAGTCTGCCTTGACCACATCACTGCCTAAGGAATACCTTCTGTTAAATTAACTACTCTGACACTGAAAAAGTTCTTTATAACGTTTCTGTGGCTCATTTGGGTACTCAGTTTCCACTGTGTCTCGTTGTTCGCGTACCACTCGTGTTTAACTGTTTATCTTTATCTACACTGTCAATTCCTGTGAGAATTTTGTAGGTAGTGATCATGTCTTCCCGAGCTCGCCTGTCTTCCAACGACGTGAGGTGTACTTCGCGCAGCTTTTCATCGTAACTATGCCTCTTAGTTCTAAGACTAGCCTAGTGGCATACCTCTGGACTTTTCTAGCTTCGTCGTGTTCTTGACAAGGTATGGACTCAATGCTGGGGCCGCATACTCTACGATTGGTCTTACATATGTGGTATACAAGGGTCTGAAAGATTCCTTACACAGGTTCCTGAAATCTGTTAATATGTTAGCCAAACTTGCATACGCCGCACATGTTATTTTTATGTGGGACTTCAGGAGACAGGTTTGGCGTGATATATAAACTCCTAGATCTTTCTCTCGGTGCATTTCATGAAGGAATTCATCTCCCATTCGGTATCTGGTGTCTGGCCTCCAGTTTCCACTGCCTAGTTTCATTACCTTACATTTACTCGTGTTGAACTTTAGTAGCCATTTGCTGGACCATTCATTCACGTGGTGTGTGTGGTGTGTGTACTCACCTAGTTGTCCTTGCAGGGGGTGAGCTCTGGCTCTTTGATCCCGCCTCTCAACTGTCAATTAACTGATGTACAGATCCCTGAGCCTATTGGGCTCTATCATATCTACACTTGAAACTGTGCATGGAGTCTGCATTCACCATTATCACTTCTTATTACATTCCATTTGTCAACTACTCTCACACTAAAAAAAATACTTTCTAATGTCTCTGTGGCCCATTTGTGCTCTCAGTTTCCACCGGTGTCCTCTATAGCCTGAGCCCTTTGTGTTAAATAGTAAGTCTTCATCTACCCTATCAATTCCTTTGAAAACTTTTTATGTAGTGATCATGTCCTCCCTAACTCTTCTGTCTTCCAGCGACGTGAGGTTAAATTCCCGTAGTCTCTCCTCGTTGCTAATACCCCACAGTTCGGGTACTAGTCTGTTGGCAAATCTTTGAACCTTTTCCAGCTTAGGCTTATGTGTGACTAGATATGGACTCCATCCTGGAGGTGCATACTCCAGGATTGGTCCGACATATGTGGTATTCAAAGTTTTGAATGATTCCTTTGACAAGTTTTTAAGGGCCGTCTTTTGTTGGCCAACTTGTATATGCCGCTAATGTTATCCTCTTGATATGGACTTCAGGGGACAGGTCTGGCTTTATATAAACCCCTAGGTCTTTCTCTCTTTCTGATTTTTGAAGAATTTCATCTCCCAAATGATACCTTGTATCTGGCCTCCTGCTCCCTACACCTATCATCATTACATTACATTTGCTTGGGTTAAACTCTAACAGTCATTTGTTCGACAATTCCTTCAGTTTGTCCAGGTCTTCTTGACGCCTCAAGCTGTCATCCTCTGTCTTAATCCTTTTCATAATTTTGGCATAGTCAGCAAACATTGAGGGAATGAGTCTATACCCTCTGGGAGATCATTTACGTATATCGGAAAACAGGATAGGTCCGAGTACAGAACCCTGTGGGACTCCACTGGTGATTTCACGCCAATATGAGGTCTTACCCCTCACTTTAATTCTCTGCTTCCTATTACTCAGGTACTCCCTTATCCACTGAAGCACCCTACTAGTTTACTCCTGCCTGTTTCTCCAGCTGTGGAGTACTTGGGGTGGTTACTGCATCTCAAAGGCTTTCAGACAGTCAAAGAAAATGCAGTCCGCCAATCCTTCTCTTTTTTGCTTAATCTTTGTCACCTGATCGTAGAATTCTATTAAGCCAGTAAGGCAAAGATTTACCGTCTCTGAACCCATGTTGTGGTTTGTCACGAAGTCCCTTCTCTCCAGATGTGTTACTAGTTTTTTTTTCTCACAATTGTATACATAGGAACATATACTCTCTTCCCACAACCAAACCATCACCAGAGAAATCTTAACAAACAACACAGAAATCATCGATAGATACAGTGACAACAGGCGGCTTGACATCTGCGAGGCACTACACATCAAGAAGTCAACACCAGCAATCAACAGCCAATTAACGTACAACTATATTCTACCCACTTCAAGACTCCGCTCCAATATAGAAACATCAAGAAAATATGGGCCAATAGGCCTTCTGCAGTTCTATTGGGACCCGACTTCTACTTCTACAAATCTATACCCCGTTTTCCATGTTCTGTGTTTCACCCACTAATGTATTACATCACCTCACCCAAATGCAGGTATAAGAGCCAATGTTTGTTTCATAAAAGCATAAGTTGTGTAGATAAACTAAAGTCTTTGAAAATGTAATAAGTTTTACGAAACGCGCTCAAGTGTCGCGTCAGACTAGAAATAAAGAATAAATTTTGGAGAATTGATTTTTAATTTACCGTCATCAGTAAAAAGAACATAAGGAAAATTGAGAAAATTCGTGTTAGAATTATTAATCTTACTTTTTCGGTCATATTTAAGAACATATATATATATATATATATATATATATATATATATATATATATATATATATATATATATATATATATATATATATATATATATATATATATATATATATACATATATATATATATATATATATATACATATATATATATATATATATATATATACATATGCAATATATATACAGTGGTTTAAGGCATCCCTGGACATACCAGTTGCGTTGCTCCTGGGAGTATGGGTTCGAGTCACTTCTGGGGTGTGAGTTTTCAGTTATATATACATATATATATCACGTAAATACAGAGACCTTGAGCACCACTACAATTTTGTCCCCATTGCCTCAGAGACACTTGGTGCCTGGGGTAAAAGTGCTGCTAGCTTTTTGAAGGAGTTGGGGTCTAAGCTAATCGAAACAACTAGAGACCCTAGAGCTGCCAGTTTTCTTTTTCAGCGCCTCAGTGTGGCAATCCAGAGAGGAAATGCTCACTGCATCCATGGTTCCTGCCCGCCATCTGAGGAGCTGGAGGAGCTTTTCAACTTGTGACAAGCAGGCTTGTACCCTGCATGTAATCAATACTGTAACTTTTTTGTGTAATGACATTTTCAAATAAAGTTAGATAAATATACACACATACCAAAAGAATAGGGGTGGTAGGAGAAGAAAATATCAAAGTGTTCAGTGAGGATCCACAAGGTCTTCTCTGGGTACTCTTTATTTTCTTCTCCGAGGCTATGGGTCCCTACACTTGCACCAGAGGTGGTACCCCTTCTATATTTAAAAAAAAAAAAAAAAAAAAAAATATATATATATATATATATATATATATATATATATATATATATACACACACACACATATATATATATATATATATATATATATATATATATATATATATATATATACATATATATACATATATATATATATATATATATATATATATATATATATATATATATATATATATATATATATCTATATATATATATATATATATATATATATATATATATATATATATATATATATATGTATGCGAACAAGCCTGAAAGGTCCCCAGGACTATATGCAACTGAAAACTCACACCCCAGAAGTGACTTGAACCCATACTGCCAGGAGCACAATGCAACTTGTCTGTACAGGACACCTTATCCACTCGACCATCACGACCGGACAAAAAGCTGATGGTAGCTGAAGCTATTTGCCCATCAGCCGCGGGCACTCTGATGGTAATCTTGGGCATAGTATTTTATCAAATCACCTCATTCTTTGGGGCATTACTCATTCTTTAATATTACCTTAACCTTTGAGTGGTTAAGGAACCAGGTACACCATGCTGCATAGTGCTCCTGGCTGTCTGGGTTCGAATCTTTCTGGGGTGTGGAGTTTTCAGTTGCATATTGGCTTGGGGACCATTCAAGCTTGTTCACATTTGTGTTGCTCACGTGGCCCCACAAAGTGAGGTGATTTGAAGAAATATCTATGCCCAAGCTTACCACTAAGTGCTATTGGGTCGTTGGGGATATAACCTCGCCTACCAATGACTTTTGTAGTCACGGTTGTCGAGTTGTTAAGGGAACAGATGCGTCATGGTGCATGGTGCTCCTGGCTGTCTGGGTTCGAATTCTTCTGGGTAATTGAAAAATTAACTCTCCAAAGTTCATTTTCACATTTTTATTTATGGTCTAACGTCTAGAAGCGTTTAGCTATAGACTTCTCTCATTTTCAAAGACAAATATTTATACACTCTGTTTCATTCTTATATTTGTTTTTAGTTAGATGATATGATATAAATGTTTTTGGGGAGATGTTATAACACAAACCAATGGGTAATAATTGGGGTAAAGATAATTGTGCATAGTCAGAACACGAATTATTGCAGATTTTCTCTTCTTGTTTCTGTGTTAGGTAGGGGTCCTGAAGTGGAGTAAAAAGTAATTATGTGTTCATTGGTTGTTGATTGCTAGTGTTGACTTTTTGATGTGTAGGGGGTTCACTGATGTCGAGCCTCCTGCTGTCACTGTATCTATCGATAATTTCTGTGTTGCTTGTTAAGATTTCTCTGGTGATAGTCTAGTGGTGTGAGAAGATTATATGCTCCTTGATGAAGCCCTGTTGTTTGTGCATTGTTAATCGACAAGAAAGAGACGTTGTTGTCTTGCCTATAAACTGAGACCTTTGGGGCTGACAGTCCCCAAGTGGACATGTGAAGGCATAGACGACGTTGGTGTCTTTTAGGAGCTCTGTTTGGTATCTAGAGAGTTCTTCGTGAGTTGGTTGGTCGTTTTCTTGTTTTTCTTGTTTCAAACCCACATTTGAAACAATCAAGAGACCCCACCTCCACCACGTTACGCATTAATTGACTCCGCAAATAAACAACCGTCTTACTGAACCAGTATTTACCCAGGTCTTTCCGAAATCTAAACTTATCCAGTTTATTCCCGTTGTTTCGTTTTCTGTCCTGTGTCGATACTTTTAATACACTATTAATATCCCCTTTTAAAGGCCATTTATCCACTTTTAAACCTCTATCATGTCACTCCTAACTCTTTGCCTTTCCAGTGAATGCAATTTAAGCTTTGTTAATTTTTCTTCATAAGAAAGATTTCTAATTTGGGGAATTAACTTTGTCATCCTATGCTGGACACGTTCAAGTGAATTTATATCCATTTTACAGTACAGCGACCAAAACTAAACTGCATAATCTAAATGGGGCCTAACCAGAGCAAGATATAGCTGAAGAACAACACCAGGTGTCTTGTTACTAATGCTTCAATTAATAAATGTCAGTGTCCTATTTGCCTAATTTCGAACATTAATGCATTGATTTGCTGGTTTTAAATTCTTACTAATCATAACTGCTAGATCCCTTTCGCAATCCGACTTTGCAATCTCAACACCATCTAGGTCATGTCTTGTAACTCATTATTACCTAGCCTCAGAACCTTAAATCTGTCAGCATTAAACTGCCTCTGCCAATCTTCTGACCATTTCAAAATCCTATTTAGATCGTCTTGAAATGATAGAGAGTCTTTTTCGGTATTTATTTCCCTCCCGATTTTTGTATCAACGGCAAATTTGCAAATACTGCTGCTCAAACCTGAATCTAAATCATATATATAATATAAATAACAGAGGTTCCATGATAGAGCCTTGAGGCACTCCACTTAAAACATTTTCCCACTCTGACTTAACCCCATTTATTCCAACTCTCTGTTTCCTGTGGTCCTGTTTCCATGCCCTAATCTAACTTAACATAGCACCCCCAATACCATGAACCTCTATCATTTTAATCGGTCTTTCATGTGGCACTGTATCAAAAGTATTGCTAAAGTCAAGCTACACAACATCGCAAACCATACCGTTATCAACTGCCTCAACTATGCTGGAATAAAATGGTATCAAATTTGTTAAACATGAAGAGCCATTTGTAAAATCATGTTGTGAATCATTTAGTAATTTATGTTTTTCAAGATGATGATGAATGGTATTTGCAATTATCGATTGAAGTAACTTTCCCACAATAGACGTTAGGCTAATTGGCTGATAGTTTGAAGCAAGTGATCTATCTCTTTTCTTAAAAATATGTTCCACGTTAGCAACCTTCCACGACTCTGGCACTCTGCTTGACTCTAATGATTTACTAAATATAGTAGACAATGGATCGCAAAGCTCCTCTTTGCATTCTTTAAGCAACCTGGCAAACAATTCGTTAGGGCCTGGGGATTTGTTTGGTTTGAGTTTCATTATTTTTTAATAACATTCTCCCTGGTAACTGTTAAACTAGTCAACTCTACTCTTCCCCATCCGCATAGACTTGTTTGGCTGAAGAGGATAAATTCCTATTTAGTAAATACAGAGATAAAATATTTATTAAAAATTCTACTTATCTCCTCGTCATTATCTGTTATCTGACCTGTCTCAGTTTTAAATGGACCTATCTTTTCCCTAATCTTTTTTCGTTATAACTGAAAATCCTTTTTTGCTTGTCCTGCTATACGAACCTCATAGTTTCTTTTTTGCAATTCTTATCTGTTTTTTAACATGTCTAACCAGTTGTACAAATTCTAGTTCTAAACTGACTTTCCCATTCTTAATCCTTTTGTACTAAGCTCTCTTTCTACCTATAAGGGTCATCAGATCCTTTGTTACCCATTTCGGGTGATTAGTATTCGATCTGTTCAATTCGTATGGTACACTACGTTCCTATGCTTTCCTTAGAATATTTTCAATGAGTTATATTTTGAATCCACATCAAAATCCCTTTGTACATCACCCATCGCTGGGTTCACGTCTCACTCTAAGACCAGCCTATGCCCTACTCCCTGTGCCCAAGACTTTCCAATCTATTTGACCCAAAAAATTTCTTAGGCTATTAAAATCAGCTTCTCGAAAATGTAGCACTTTAACAGAATTTTCTCCTACAGATCTATTCCATTCTATGCAAAATCTAATTTCTTTTTGATCACTTTTCTCTAGTTCACTCTCTGTTTCGATGTCATTAATTTGTGTTTCCCTTTTAGTTAACTGTTACAGTATCGACACCGTTGCTAGTGTGTGGAGTGGCGATTTCGGCGCCATCTATGGATCTGCACGCCTCCTCCCAGGTATTAGGTGAGAAGCAGACACCGCTATTTATTTTGCACGGGTATGGCGTTGGTGAAAGACTCCTGTTTCATACCTCAGTTAGAAGGTGAGGTCGATGATGATGACATCTGGTGGGTGGCGTAACAATACTCACACCATCTAGGTTGTGAATACAATTACAGTTTCAGTTCCCCGGTGGAAGAGTGTTATCCTAAGGTCACCCAGTATATTGTTTGTCTAGCTAATGACGATTATGTTAACAGAGGTGACGTATACCCTAAGTGTATTGTTATCTTGAGGTCCCACTCCTTCCCTGATCATTTTGCCAATTTGTTTTTCCTACACACATACTTTTATTACCTCCTTTCACCATATTAATCCCTATACCACTATCTACTAAGAGTTTAAATTCAAACAAACCCCTCCCACCACAGGTTCCAACGAGTTCGCAACAACAACTCCAGCCCTAGATAGATGCGCCATATCCCGAGCATACATGTCATTTCTTCTATAGAAGTGTTCCCAGTTATCTATGAATGATATGGCATTTGATTTACAATATCTGTCTAGTCGGCAATTGACACCAAGTGCCCTTGACAACCGATCATTTCCAACTACCTTACTTGGAAGAATGCTACATATGATCGGGATTCCTCCCGTACTCCTAACTAAGTCTATGGCTCCCTTAAACCTCTTTATCACTTCCTCACTCCTAACTCGTCAAACATCATTTCCACCCCTTGTGTAAAGCTCGTCTGCATCCTCGAAAAGCACTGTTTTTTTCTGGTAATGGTGTAGGGGTACATATCTTGAGGTTATCTTGAGATGATTTCGGGGCTTTAGTGTCCCCTCTGCCCGGTCCTCGACCAGGCCTCCACCCCCAAGAAGCAGCCCGTGACAGCTGACTAGCACCCAGGTACCTATTTTACTGCTAGGTAACCGGGGCATAGGGTGAAAGAAACTCTGCCCATTGTTTCTCACCGGCGCCCGGGATCGAACCCGGGACCACAGGATCACAAGTCCAGCGTGCTGTCCGCTCGGCCGACTGGCTCCCTATCCCGCGGATGTTATACATAAACACTGTTCAGTCCCTGATAGACTACGCAGCACCCGTTTTGTTTTCCACGGGGCAAGGCAGCATTAAAAAAAAGAGCTGATACAGAACTGTTGGAAATAACCAACATTCAATCCTCATTTATTTGCTAACAATAGCATTTACTAACATTACTAATTCGTAGAATTAACCCAATTAATGTTTTTCTATTGCAACACAATATTAGCTAAATTCTTCCTAGTCTCCATGGTGCCGTGATGTAGCGTTATGCTGAAACATGAAATATTCCACATATTATTGGAAGTCTACCGAGTCCAGTTATTTGCTTTTCCTTTCTAAAGATAATCTTCTATGAAAGAGTTTGCTTATTTCGCATATTATTGCATACTGAACTTGGTCATGTAATCACATTGATTATTCCTGTAGATATTACTGCGACGTAAAATAAGTCTACATTCAACCCTTCTCGTTTATTTCGTGCAGTCTTAATTAAACCAATCGCCCTACGAGAAATGGTATTATGATATAACATATTTATGTATGATATTAATATTTGTTATAATTCCTTACTTCCCTAATTAATTACAAGTAAATGAATTTAAGCTTGGGATTCCTATGGATCGTACTGCGCATGAGTATCCCAGCGAGGGAGAAGGAAGAGAGAGTCGGCATTGCCGAGAAGGAGAACGCCATATTGACAGCGTGTTGACAGCGTGTCCAGCAAGATTGCTGATAATCTATGTCTAAAAGCGTAAAACTGGTCCCTTAATCCGACATTCAGCAACAGCGAACGTCAGGGATCGACGGTGTCTCCAATAACTACAAGACAGTTCCGGCGAGCGTAATATATCATTGTTCCTGCTAATGTTGGTAGATGTGCACATGTATTTCAACGGGTAGGTTAATTGCTCGTCGTTACTAACAAGGCGATAAAATAATCCACGTGAGTTTCCATTTCACTCATGTTCCCACTTTCTATAATGAATAGCGGAATAATCTGTTAACCTAGGCATTTCTTATATTTCATCTGTGATTCCAGCGTAACTCGTAAAGACAAGTGGATAAATAGTGTTCCCCTCCATGCGGCCTCCATTCTCACATGTTCTCACCAGTAGCCTGGGCAACGAGTTTTACGTCTAAGAAATAATTGTATGATTATACGATTGTAAGAAATACAACCTACGATTGTAAGAAATACGTTGTGAAGCCTTCATTACAGCTAAGCAGCTCTTTCCCTTTTCGTAGATAAACTATTATATCATTAATTATTATACTTAAATGATTTATTATCTATGCATGTACCATTCATTTATTATGCATGTATTTAATATTTCACTATTTAATTAGATAGAAATCTACATTCATTTATTTCATGTAACTATT
>WNGS01006494.1:0-19468 GCA_020271785.1 Procambarus virginalis | reverse complement strand
ATCAGTTGCTTGACAGTTGGGAGGCGAGACCAAAGAGCTAGAGCTAAACCTTGCAAGCACAAATAGGTGAGTACAAATAAGTGAGTACACGCACACACACACACACACACACAAACACGTTCATATATATGAAACACGTTTATATATATATGAAACACGTTCATATGTAAGAAACAAAGGGCTGGCGTACCGAGAGGGAAATTATGAGATGAGAAAATTCCAAAGGGATATACCATGGGACACAGAACTCAGAATTAAGTCCGTACAAGACATGATGGACTATGTCACCCTAGAGTATCAGGAGACATTTAACAGGTTTATCCCGGTCCAAAAGGAAAACCGAGAAGCAAAAGAAGAAATCGATGGTTTAAAAGGGTATGTATTATGCAAAGGAACTGAGCAAAAGGGCGTGGAGGAACTTCCGAAATAACAGAACACCAGAAAATAGAAAGAGATACCAGAGAAAAAGGAACGAGCACGTTAGTGTGAGAAGAGAAACAGAAAAAAAGGAATGAAAATGATATAGCAAATGAAGATAACATCGAACCAAAGCTAATCCACAATCATATCAGGAGGAAAACAACAGTGAAAGGACAAGTGATGAAACTTAGAATCGGTGAGGAAAGGTACACAGAGAATGTCAAAGAGGTGTGTGAAGAACACAATAAATGGTTCCAGGAGGTCCTCACAAAATAAAGAGATGAGGTCATAGCGCTAGGAGAGGTGGCAGTAAACCAGACGGCCTTGGAAGGATTCAAAATTACAAGAGATGAGGTCAAGAGGCATCTGTTGGTCCGGACGGAATCTCACCATGGGTTTTGAAAGGGTGTGCAGGAGTACTTTGCTTGCCACTCTCCATAGTGTATATAATAGGTCACTAGGGATAGGAGACCTTCCAGATATATGGAAAAACGACTAATGTAGTCCTAATATACAAAAAGGGTGACAGATAAGAGACACTGAACTGCAAGCCAGTGTCCTTAACTTGTATACCATGCAAGGTGATACAATTGTGAGAAATTGTACTACACATCAAGAAGTCAACACCAGCAATCAACAGCCAATTAACGTACAACTATATTCTACCCACTTCAAGACTCCGCTCCATTATAGAAACATCAAGAAATATGGGCCAATAGGCCTTCTGCAGTTCTATTGGGACCCGACTTCTACTTCTACAAATCTATACCCCGTTTTCCATGTTCTGTGTTTCACCCCACTAATGTATTACATCACCTCACCCAAATGCAGGTATAAGAGCCAATGTTTGTTTCATAAAAGCATAAGTTGTGTAGATAAACTAAAAGTCTTTGAAAATGTAATAAGTTTTACGAAACGCGCTCAAGTGTCGCGTCAGACTAGAAATAAAGAATGAATTTTGGAGAATTGATTTTTAATTTACCGTCATCAGTAAAAAGAAACATAAGGAAAATTGAGAAAATTCGTGTTAGAATTATTAATCTTGCTTTTTCGGTCATATTTAATAACATATGTCTACAGGAAAGACTGCTACCAAAATATACTAATATATATATATATATATATATATATATATATATATATATATATATATATATATATATATATATATATATAAACCCGGAACTCACAGTTCCTGCGACGGCGCTGGAACCAATCGTATTGGCGTATGCCTTTCCATTGGAGACTTTCAGCGCCGTGGAGAGGGGGACCTGCTGCCTGGGTAACAGCTTTTCCCCCGATTCAACCTACCCTGGCTTAGCGCCCTGGTGAGGCCATTCCAGACCGACAGCCAGAGCGCAACTCCATAGTCTCCTGAGACTGATGGATGCCTACTACTACTACTATATATATATATATATATATGTCGTACCTAGTAGCCAGAACTCACTTTTTGGCCTACTATGCAATGCCCGATTTGCCTAATAAGCCAAGTTTTTCTGAATGAATATATTTTCTCAATTTTTTTTCTTATGAAATGATTAAGCTACCCATTTCATTATGTATGAGGTCAATTTTTTTCATTGGAGTTAAATTAACGTATATATATGACCGAACCTAACCAACCCTACCTAACCTAACCTAACCTATCTTTATAGGTTAGGTTAGGTTAGGTAGCCGAAAATGTTAGGTTAGGTTAGATTAGGTAGGTTAGGTGTTGAAAAACAATTAATTCATGAAAACTTGGCCTATTAGGCAAATCGGGCCTTGCATAGTTGGCTGAGAAGTGCGTTCTGGCTACTAGGTACGACATATATATATATATATATATATATATATATATATATATATATATAGTAGTATATATATATATATATATATACTACTATATATATATATATAATATATATATATATATATATATATATATATATATATATATATATATATATATTTATATATATATATATATTTATATATAGCAAGATTCTAAACAATATACACAAAATACAAATGTCTTCGTGAACAAAGAAATATCTTATTTACAAGAATCACATTTTACAACTGTCCTAAAATTCTTTGCAGTAAAACAAGTATCTAGATTGTTGGGATCTTTTAAAACCATTTACATTCCGATACTGATGAAAGAATAATGAGTGAATTGTATAAGAGTTAAAAAAGAGCGTTGTGCGTGATTGAAAAACAAAAAATCCTTAAATCAAATGAAATGAAACAGGATCTTTTAACATTAAATGAGGAGTCGTATGGTATACTCACCTAGTTGAACTCGCCTAGTTTTGCTTGCCTGGGATCAGCTTCGGCTCTTTGGTCCCACGTCTCAACTATCAATCAACTGCTGTTCTGGTTCCGTAGCCCATTGGTCTCTATCATATCTACATTTAAAACTGTGTATGGAGTCTGCCTTCACCACATCACTGCCTAAGGAATACCTTCAGTTAAATTAACTACTCTGACACTGAAAAAGTTCTTTATAACGTTTCTGTGGCTCATTTGGGTACTCAGTTTCCACCTGTGTCTCGTTGTTCGCGTACCACTCGTGTTTAACTGTTTATCTTTATCTACACTGTCAATTCCTGTGAGAATTTTGTAGGTAGTGATCATGTCTTCCCGAGCTCGCCTGTCTTCCAACGACGTGAGGTGTACTTCGCGCAGCTTTTCATCGTAACTATTGCCTCTTAGTTCTAAGACTAGCCTAGTGGCATACCTCTGGACTTTTCTAGCTTCGTCGTGTTCTTGACAAGGTATGGACACAATGCTGGGGCCGCATACTCCACGATTGGTCTTACATATGTGGTATACAAGGGTCTGAAAGATTCCTTACACAGGTTCCTGAAATCTGTTAATATGTTAGCCAAACTTGCATACGCCGCACATGTTATTCCTTTTATGTGGGACTTCAGGAGACAGGTTTGGCGTGATATATAAACTCCTAGATCTTTCTCTCGGTGCATTTCATGAAGGAATTCATCTCCCATTCGGTATCTGGTGTCTGGCCTCCAGTTTCCACTGCCTAGTTTCATTACCTTACATTTACTCGTGTTGAACTTTAGTAGCCATTTGCTGGACCATTCATTCACGTGTGTGTGTGCGTGTGTGTACTCACCTAGTTGTCCTTGCAGGGGGTGAGCTCTGGCTCNTATTTGACTCCTTTTGACTCCTTCTGAAGATGTATTAATATACGAAAGTACTTAAGGAAATTCCTGTTTCATTTTTCCTCCGTGGTCTGACATTGTCACTTTTTAAATCACGTGTTTTAATTTCGTGATATACGCACATATATATATATATATATATATATATATATATATATATATATATATATATATATATAATATATAATAACTTTAGAACACTTTCCCCCAGGAGACTCGAACCCTTAGCCAGCAGAGAAGCCTTACATCAACTGGCATAACAGGTACGCCTTTAACCCACTGCACCAAACTCAGACCCTTAAAAGAGATGGTAATTTCAGGGTATTTAAACCTCCCAAAGATCACCACCTCCCAAGGGCAACTAGAGCTAGTGACGGGTTACTCACGGTCTTTCATCAAGTCCCTGTTAATATGGGAGCACTCTGTGTCTATGCTTAATGGACAACTTGCCTAAACGTTAGTGAAGTTATACAACTTTAGAACACTTTCCCACCAGGAGACTCGAACCCTAGCCAGCACAGAAGCCTTACAGCAACTGGCATACAGGTACGCCTTTCAGAGCATGAGTAACCCTTCACTAGCTCTAATTGCCCTTGGAGGTGGTGATCTTTGGGGGTTTAAATACCCCGAAATACAATTCTCTTTTAGGGTTGTGTTTGGTGCAGTGGTTAAAGGCGTACCTGTTATGCTAGTTGCTGTAAGGCTTCTGTGCTGGCTAGGGTTCGAGTCTCCTGGTGGGAAAGTGTTCTAAAGTTGTATAACTTCAAATGCGTGTTTAGGCAAGTTGTGTATATATATATATATATATATATATATATATATATATATATATATATATAATATATATATATATATATATATATATATATGTCGTACCTAGTAGCCAGAACGCACTTCTCAGCCTACTATTCAAGGCCCGATATGCCTAGTAAGCCAAGTTTTCATGAATTATTTGTTTTTCGACTACCTAACCTACCTAACCTAACCTAACCTAACTTTTTCGGCTACCTAACTTAACCTAACCTATAAATATAGGTTAGGTTAGGTTAGGTAGGGTTGGTTAGGTTCGGTCATATATCTACGTTAATTTTAACTCCAATAAAAAAAAATTACTTCATTTATAATGAAATGGGTAGCTTTATCATTTCATAAGAAAAAAATTAGAGAAAATATATTAATTCAGGAAAAATTGGCTTATTAGGCAAATCGGGCCTTGCATAGCAGCCGAGTACGACGTTCTGGCTACTAGGTACAACATATATATATATATATATATATATATATATATATTATATATATATATATATATATATATATATATATATATATAATATATATATAACAGAAAACTCACACCCAGAAGTGACTCGAACCCATACTCCCAGGAGCAACGCAACTGGTATGTACAGGGATGCCTTAAACCACTTGACCATCACGACCGGACAAAAGGAAGTGATAGCCTGAGCTATATGAACCACTTCCCCGCCGGCACCTGTTACCAGTTGCGTTGCTCCTGGGAGTATGGGTTCGAGTCACTTCTGGGGTGTGAGTTTTCAGTTGTATCTAGTCCTGGGGACCATTCAGGCTTGTTTGCATTTGTGTTCCTCACGTGTTGCCCCCAAAAAAGAGGTGATTTGATTAACTGCTATGCCCAAGATAACCATCCAGGTGCCGGCGGGGAAGTGGTTCATATAGCTCAGGCTATCACTTCCTTTTGTCCGGTCGTGATGGTCAAGTGGTTTAAGGCATCCCTGTACATACCAGTTGCGTTGCTCCTGGGAGTATGGGTTCGAGTCACTTCTGGGGTGTGAGTTTTCAGTTGTATCAAGTCCTGGGGACCATTCAGGCTTGTTTGCATAATATATATATATATATATATATATATATATATATATATATATATATATATTTTTTTTTTTTAGATATATACAAGAGTTGTTACATTCTTGTACAGCCACTAGTGTAGCGTTTCGGGCAGGTCCCTGGAATACGATCCCCTGCCGCGAAGAATCGTTTTTTCATCCAAGTACACATTTTACTGTTGCGTTAAACAGAGGCTACAGTTAAGGAATTGCGCCCAGTAAATCCTCCCGGCCAGGATACGAACCCATGACATAGCGCTCGCGGAACGCCAGGTGAGTGTCTTACCACACCCACGAGACTGTATTATATATATTGTATATATATATATATATATATTATATATATATAGATATATATATATATATATATATATATATATATAATATATATATCCAGTGAATTATTATATATAAAGTCAGTGAATTATTTTAAAGTATGAGCAGATGAGCATGTAAATAAGTGAACTAGGGTAAGAGAGTAGAGATAAGAGAACATGCTGGAGCGATCGGCGATACATCCGCCCTCGCTGAATGTCAGTAGATGACTGAGGGGGGAGCCCCGGCGGCGGCGGCCAGCAACTTGTCTGGACATGTTCCCCCTGCCCAGGATGGGGGGACCGTTGCGGCGACGCAATAGTGTTTTAAAGAGATGTCGGATGGAGGTGATGTATTTTCTGTAAGTACATTTAATTATGTTTTTCAGGAAAACGTTTATTATGGCGTGCTGGTGGATTTGCAGGTTTGTGTGGGAGATCTGCAACTTTTGTGTGGGAGAACTGCAACGGTTTGTCTGGGTGAAAAGAGTGAGAGAACTACATACCAGAGGAGGAGAGTATGCTGAACTCCAAGTGGGAGCTGGAACTCTTAGTGGGAGCTGAACTGCAAAGTGGTGCAGGACTTCAAGTTGAGGTTATCTTGAGTCGATTTCGGGGCTTTAGTGTCCCCGCGGCCCGGTCCTTGACCAGGCCTCCACCCCGAGAAAGCAGCCCGTAACAGCTGACTAACTCCCATGTACCTATTTACTGCTAGATACAGGGGCATAAGATGAAAGAAACTCTGCCCATCGTTTCTCGCTGGCGCCCGGGATCGAACCCGGGACCACAGGATCACAAGTCCAGTGTGCTGTCCACTCGGCCAACCAGCTCCTACAGGAGTGGAACTCCAGAAACACAATGAATCCTCGAGTTGTATAGGGAGCTACACGTCTTTTGTGTGAAGCGTTTGGAGAGAGCTTACTGACATTTAAAGAGGACTTCATTGCAGCTGATTGGATGTGCTGCAGGATTGACTAACACATTTTGAGGACCCAGATGATGACTGTAGTAGGGGGATCTCGAGCACTGGAATAGATGATCATAAGAACCTCACTATCTAAGGGAGTGCTTGATTGCGTTTTTCGCGTGAAAGACGCAGTTCAAGGTGACAGATTGGTGTTTTTGTAGAGTAGGTAATATATTAATATTATATGAGTCATGTATTGCAGCCTAGAACAGTGTGAATATTATATGTGTCATGTATTGCAGCCTAAAGCAGTAAAGGAAGCAGAAGGCTCTGAACTAAAGTTCAGGCAGCAGGCCGGTACCGTTATAGGTTGGAGACATAAGGTGACATTAGAGTGCTATCAGTTGGTAGTAGCCTAAGAGGTGATTGTATTGTTTTATAGCCATTTTCTTCATGAATATTGTGTATGTTTTAATGTATTAAATTGGCTAGAGGGAGAGAGAGAAAAAGACACGGCTATAACTTGGGTGATAGTGGACTATAACTAACTAAAGGGGATTGAGAGATCATCCCGAAATATGGAGAGTGCGGGGAGTCACGGCGGCTCAAGAGCGGGTGTGTACTCATGACAACTAGACAGTGGAGCCGCACCCCCGTGACGCTGAATCCCTCTCCCAGATCCAGACGCTTACCAAGGTGATCTAAATAATTGCAAGCACTCCAGTGTTCAGTACTGGTCGACCGACGGGAGCGGGGTGTGGCTGCCGAGGTCGGCTGTTTGTTCTCTCTGGGAGTAGTGGGACCTCTGTTCGACGGTAAGCAAATATCAGGTTGGTTCTAATAACCATGTTTCATTGCAGGTATAAAGAAACCTGTCCCAACTCCCCTCCACCCCACCCCCCACCACCCCCGATAGCACCTAGCCGGGCGCCATACAGGCAAACGAACGAAAAGCAACGTAATTTTAAGAGGACAGGGTGATTATAATGGTACTGGAGTACTGAGGTCACAGTGGTAGTATAATGGTACAGGAGCACAGTGGCAGTATAATGGTACTGTGTCACTATTGTCACAGTGGCAGTATAATGGTACTGGGTCACTGTTGTCACAGTGGCAGTATAATGGTACTGTGTCACTATTGTCACAGTGGCAGTATAATGGTACTGGGTCACTGTTGTCACAGTGGCAGTATAATGGTACTGTGTCACTATTGTCACAGTGGCAGTATAATGGTACTGGGTCACTGTTGTCACAGTGGCAGTATAATGGTACTGGGTCACTGTTGTCACAGTGGCAGTATAATGGTACTGGGTCACTGTTGTCACAGTGGCAGAATAATGGTACTGTGTCACTATTGTCACAGTGGTAGTATAATGGTACTGGGTCACTGTTGTCACAGTGGCAGTATAATGGTACTGTGTCACTATTGTCACAGTGGCAGTATAATGGTACTGGGTCACTGTTGTCACAGTGGCAGTATAATGGTACTGGGTCACTATTGTCACAGTGGCAGTATAATGGTACTGGGTCACTGTTGTCACAGTGGCAGTATAATGGTACTGGGTCACTGTTGTCACAGTGGCAGTATAATGGTACGGGGTCACTGTTGTCACAGTGGCAGTATAATGGTACTGTGTCACTATTGTCACAGTGGCAGTATAATGGTACTGGGTCACTGTTGTCACAGTGGCAGTATAATGGTACTGGGTCACTGTTGTCACAGTGGCAGTATAATGGTACTGGGTCACTGTTGTCACAGTGGCAGTATAATGGTACTGTGTCACTATTGTCACAGTGGCAGTATAATGGTACTGGGTCACTGTTGTCACAGTGGCAGTATAATGGTACTGTGTCACTGTTGTCACAGTGGCAGTATAATGGTACTGGGTCACTGTTGTCACAGTGGCAGTATAATGGTACTGTGTCACTATTGTCACAGTGGTAGTATAATGGTACTGTGTCACTGTTGTCACAGTGGCAGTATAATGGTACTGTGTCACTATTGTCACAGTGGCAGTATAATGGTACTGGGTCACTGTTGTCACAGTGGTAGTATAATGGTACTGGGTCACTATTGTCACAGTGGCAGTATAATGGTACTGGGTCACTGTTGTCACAGTGGTAGTATAATGGTACTGGGTCACTGTTGTCACAGTGGCAGTATAATGGTACTGGGTCACTGTTGTCACAGTGGTAGTATAATGGTACTGGGTCACTATTGTCACAGTGGCAGTATAATGGTACTGGGTCACTGTTGTCACAGTGGCAGTATAATGGTAGTGGGTCACTGTTGTCACAGTGGCAGTATAATGGTACTGGGTCACTGTTGTCACAGTGGCAGTATAATGGTACTGGGTCACTGTTGTCACAGTGGCAGTATAATGGTAGTGGGTCACTGTTGTCACAGTGGTAGTAAAACGGTACAGGAGCACTGTTGTTAGTGTCAGAATAATGGTGCTGAAACACTATTTTTAGCGTAGTAGAATAATGATACTAGACTAAATGTGGTGCTGGAGCACTGTTGTAATTGTTGAAGCATAAAGGTACTGGTGCACTGTTTTTACAGTGGTAATATAATGTACTAGGAATAATTGTGATACTGGAGCACTGTTGGGAGAGTTGTATTATTTTGGTATTGGAGTAAGTATGGTGGTAAAATCGTGATGTGGAAAGCGTTTCCGAGTAGTACTACTTTTGATTGCATTGAAACAACATCCGAAAAACACTCCTGCTGTAAGAATATTATAATATGGGCAGTGACGTAAGTTGCGGACCAGTAATGTTGGCATAATGTTAACGACATGATAAAACAGGCTTGCGGGTGCTGAATCAACAACACTGTGGTACTTGTGCTAATTCTTCAGTGTTGGTACAGAACTCTAGCCTAGATCTTTGGCTGCATCAAGTCTTTCCATTTAATAACTATAATAATGTAATGAGGCCTACTTGTACAATGGTACTGGTGATCCAGGAGAGGTCGCCGATCAGCAGGTGCTGGGAGTGGCTGTTATAGGTCAGTTGTTGAAGGTTTGGCCACCACTGACGCATCGACACTGTCTTGCTTCCTATACCACTTCTGCCCACTTCCTTCAGAATGCCACTATCTGTAAAGGTTCAAATTATTAAAGTATTACTGTGTATAGTATCAATCTCATCCCACAATTGATGTTACCTCTTTTTGTGTGATCTTTGCAATGTTGAAAGTTTGCTAATGATTATATTGGCTATCATCCGCATGAATGATATTAAAGTCCAAGGTAGTCAGAAATATTTTATTTCATTGAAGGTCCCACAATTACAACATAAATAGTATCAAAATTGACAGAAAAAAATGATAACTATATAATTTAACATACAAAGAGAATTATATTTATAAAAGTGCATAGTACTTGTAATGCCATGTAGACAGTTAAATAGCATCATCTATTTATTACTAATTTGTTGTCAAAAGGGAGCGGCTTCCCTGTTAGCGTTTTGTTTATATCAGGGCTCCAGTCACTAAACCAGTGATCCAGTCACTATACCAGTATTCGTCACTATACCAGTGATCGTCACTATACCAGTGTTTGTCACTATACCAGTTTTCGTCACTATACCAGTGTTCGTCACTATACAAGTGTTCGTCACTATACCAGTGTTCGTCACTATACCAGTGTTCGTCACTATACAAGTGTTCGTCACTATACCAGTGTTCGTCACTATACCAGTGTTCGTCACTATACCAGTGTTCGTCACTATACCAGTGTTCGTCACTATACCAGTGTTCGTCACTATACCAGTGTTCGTCACTATACCAGTGTTCATCACTATACCAGTGTTCGTCACTATACCAGTGTTCGTCACTATACCAGTGTTCGTCACTATACCAGTGTTCGTCACTATACCAGTGTTCGTCACTATACCAGTGTTCATCACTATACCAGTGTTCGTCACTATACCAGTGTTCGTCACTATACCAGTGTTCGTCACTATACCAGTGTTCGTCACTATACCAGTGTTCGTCACTATACCAGTGTTCGTCACTATACCAGTGTTCGTCACTATACCAGTGTTCGTCACTATACTTGTGATCGTCACTATACCAGTGTTCGTCACTATACTTGTGATCGTCACTATACCAGTGTTCGTCACTATACCAGTGTTCGTCACTATACCAGTGTTCGTCACTATACCAGTGATCGTCACTATTCCAGTGTTCGTCACTATACCAGTGCTCCAGTCACTATACCAGTGCTTGTCACTATACCAGTGTTCGTCACTATTCCAGTGTTCGTCACTATTCCAGTGTTCGTCGCTATACCAGTGTTCGTCACTATACCAGTGTTCGTCACTATACCAGTGTTCGTCACAATACCAGTGTTCGTCACTATACCAGTGTTTCAGTCACTATACCAGTGTTCGTCACTATACCAGTGCTCCAGTCACTATACCAGTGCTCCAGTCACTATAACAGTGCTCCAGTCACTATTTATTTATTTATTTATTTATTTATTTATTTATATACAAGAAGGTACATTGGGTTTGTGAGAATACATTGAATAGTACAGTATTTACAGTCTTGTAAAGCCACTAGTACGTGCAGCGTTTCGGGCAGGTCACATTAAAGCACATTGGTTTATTAAAGCTCTGATTGATTACATTGACAGCTTGATTGATAATTTAAATAAGATTAATAGACACCATACAGCAGATTGACAGCACATATAAGAAGACAGCAATGATCACAATGAATAAAGATGTTCAGATTGGGTACATAAAGATTGGGAGATTGGGTAGCAATAGATTCAGTGCAATTTTAAAGCAAAAGGTAAAAAACTATGAAGATGAAATTAGGTACTTTTTTGTATTGTTTTTGAATGACGCAAAAGTTGGACAGCTTTTCAATTCAATAGGGTGTGAGTTCTATAGACTGGGTCCCTTTATTTGCATAGAGTGTTCACACAGATTAAGTTTGACTCTGGGGATATCAAAGAGATATTTATTTCTGATGTGGTGATAATGGGTCCTATTACATCTGTCCAGAGAGAGTTTCAGAGCAGGATTTGCATTTAAGAACAGGGTTTTGTAAATGTAGTTGTCAAAAGAGAATTTGTGGAGTGAGATTATGTTTAGCATGTTTAGGGAGTTAAACAAGGGGGCTGAGTGTTGTCTGAAAGCAGAATTTGTTATTATTCTGATAGCAGATTTTTGCTGGGTGATGATGGACTTGAGGTGGTTTGCAGTGGTTGAACCCCATGCACAGATACCATAATTAAGATAGGGACACCCCATGCACAGACACCATAATTAAGACACTGACCAACCGGCCGGTTGGTCAGTTTCTTCCGGGAAGAGAATTTCCCGCCTCTACATGGCCTTGTGGACCTGTGGGATGATCCTGCCAGGTTGAACCCCCCCCCCCCTAAACCTGCCGGTGATGTTGGCGTTGTGGGTGCGTTGTGCCCCACTGGTGCTGACGTGCCGGGTCCAGTGTCTGTGGACCCCCCTGGTGTGGGCGGTAGTGCGGTGGTCACACATGTGGAGGTGCATCCTCCTCCGGTTGCCATCGCCGTAGATGTTGACGCTTCGGTGGGGCATGGCCCTGTTTTGTCGCCGGTGAATCATGTCGCACCAGATTCTGGTGCGCCTGGATTGGTGTGTGCTTCTGCCCTTGGTGTGGAGCCCTTGGAGGCGGATGAGTTCGTGGAAGGGGGCCGCCCCTCTCGTCGTCCTTCAACAACTGTTGTCCTGGCTCAATCTGGCTCTCAGACGAAGCGCCGGAAAATGGCCAGGAGTGGTCGCTCTGGGGACCGAGGGCCTTAGGTGCGGAGGTTAGAGCCTGATAGGGGTGTGTGTGGCGGTGTCAGTAGTGGCCCCGTCGGTGCTGGGTGGTGGAGGGTGTGTTGTGGACCCTCCAGGTGATTTCATATATGGGTCACCTGGGGTACGGAGCCCGGAGCGGGAGGTGGTGGATCAGGGGGACTG
The DNA here is from genome assembly GCA_020271785.1 of Procambarus virginalis. Taxonomy (NCBI): domain Eukaryota; kingdom Metazoa; phylum Arthropoda; class Malacostraca; order Decapoda; family Cambaridae; genus Procambarus; species Procambarus virginalis. The sequence continues at coordinate 6,828 of WNGS01006494.1, read as the reverse complement.
TGGCAGTGATGATCACAGCCTTGTGGGGAAGTTATGAAAGGACTCTGTCCTCCCCCCTCCCCCACCCCCTGTGGGGAGTGTGTCTCTGTCGCACTGTGTCGAGTGTGTCTGATCCCAGTGGCGGCTGCTGCTGCTTGCCTGTGCAGGGTGTCGGCCGGACCGGTCTGACGGTTTTGTGGTTAGATAGGGTTTATATATTTTCCCAATGGATCCTAAATTAACGTGTGCTTCACTGAATGTGAATGGTTTGCGTTCTGTGGCTGTGCAATTGGGCCTGGTGTCAATGCTGCGTGAGTGGAGGGTGAATGTGGCTTTTGTGCAGGAGCACAATGTGCAGGAGGTGGGAGTTGTTACATGTGTTGGCTGAGGTGTTTACGGTGGTATTAAACCCTTCGCGTGGTTTGCGTGGAGGTACGTTGATCCTGCTTTCTAAGCAGGCCCCGATATCCTGCTTCACACGGAGATGGACGAGGATGGTCGGGTGCTGTTGGTTCGGGTCTCCTTTGTGGGGTCTGAGGTCTCTCTCTTGAACGTGTACGCGCCGTCTGAGGCGGCTCAGAGGCGGGACCAGGAGGTTTTTTTACCGTGACGCGCTGCATTTTTTGTGGTACGATACGAGGGAGAGGATTTTTGGAGGAGATTTTAATTGTATTACGTCGGCATGGGATAGCAATAGTCTTCATCCGGCAAATATCTCGCCGGCTTTGACTGCTACCTTGAAGAGTTGTGGGTTTTGGGATGCGGCTGTATTGCAAGGGGGTCCTTTGGAGTACACTTTCGTCTCGCGTGGGGCTTACTCTCGCTTTGATCGTTTTGACGTGCCTACTGGGGGTGGATCGGTTTTTTCTTTGCGGACGGTTTCCGTGGGGTTCTCGGACCATTGCATAGTGGTTTTGCATTATGTGCGTGGGGCATTGGAGTCTTTATATGGGGCAGTTGCGGGGGATGAGGGGTTGATGGGGGTCCTTCCTCCAACACTGTGTACCAGGGTTATCGGAAATGGATTGTGTGGGTCTTGTGCGGTAGGTAAGCCCTTCGGAGCTTTGGGAGGTTGTGTGGCCTTTTCGTCGTGGTAAGGTTCCGGTATCAGATAGGTTTCCGATGGAGTTCTATGTCGAGTTTTGGGATGTGCTTGGTGCCGATATTTAGGAGGTGGTTCGATTTTGTCTTCGGACTTTGTCTCTGTCCGATTCGCAAAATGATGGTCTTGTGCGGCTTCTTCCGAAGACTTACGTTTTTTTTGCGAATTGGCGGCTTATTACGTTGCTAAATGTGGACAACAAGATTGTTTCCAAGTTGTTGGCTGGAAGTTTGCGCTCGGTGGTGGGGTCGGTGATTTCTTGGGGTCAGTTTTGTTGTGTTCCGGGTAGGTCCTTGGTGCAGTGCAATTCCCTTTTCTGGGATTTGATCCTCTATGTGGAGGAGTCTGGTGTTCCCGTGGCCATAATCAGCTTAGATTGGTCCAAGGCTTTTGATCGGGTTCCAATTGGGTTTGTTTTGCGGGTCCTGGAGAGGTTTGGTTTCCCCGCCCGAGTTTGTGGGCTTGAAACCAAATATACTCCACAATTTTTCATAAATTAGTCTAGTCATTTGAATGACTACAATCTTATAAGTGAACAAATAATACAATGGACTCTTGACCTGTTCTTATGCAATACTTATGTTTTTTTTATTCCCTTGTCAAACAGGTAAACAGTTGTTTACCTGTTTGGCCAACATAGAACTTGTTAAAATTTTTACATGGAATAAGAATATGCCGAGTAAAATTTAATTTTACATGGAATAATCAGTTATGTGTTGGCCAAACAGGTAAACATCTTGACCAGAGAATAATCGATTTTCTTTCTTTTCACAGTCCAATGGTCATGCTGGTAACGTGACCCATGTACTGTGAGGTATCCTGTACTGTGCTGGTAACGTGACCCATGTACAGTGACGAGATTATCCTGTATCGTGCTAGTAATGTAACCAATGTACTGTGAGGGTATCCTAAACTGTGCTGGTTGCTTGAGCTAAGTACTGTGATGTATCCTGTACTGTGCTGGTAGCGTGACTTATGTACTGTGAGGTAACCTGTACTGTGAGGTAACCTGTACTGTGCTGGTAACGTGACTAATGTACTGTGAGGTAACCTGTACTGTGTTGGTAACGTGTCTAATGTACTGTGAGGTAACCTGTACTGTGCTGGTAGCGTGACTAATGTACTGTGAGGTATCTTGTATTGTGATGGTAGCGTGACCCATGTACAGTGACATGAATTATTCTGAACTGCCCGTGTTTACGTACATTGTGTGTCCGTACTGCCCGTGTTCACATACATTGTGTGTCCGTACTGCCCATGTTCACGTACACTGTGTGTCTGTACTGCCCATGTTCACGTACACTGTGTGTCTGTACTGCCCATGTTCACGTACACTGTGTGTCTGTACTGCCGCATTCACGTACATTGTTTGTCCGGACTGGCCGTGTTCACGTACCGCCCGTGTTCACGTACATTGTGTGTCCGTACTGCTGTGTTCACGTACATTGTGTGTCCGTGCTGCCGTGTTCACGTACATTGTGTGTCCGGACTGGCCGTGTTGACGTGCATTGAGTGTCCGGACTGGCCGTGTTCATGTACATTGTGTGTCCGGATTGACCGTGTTCACGTACATTGAGTGTCCGGACTAGCCATGTTCACGTACATTGTGTGTCCGGACTGGCCATGTTCATATACTGCCTATGTTTATGTACATTGTTTGTCCGGACTGGCCGAGTTCACGTACCGCCCGTGTACACGTACCGCCCGTGTACACGTACCGCCCGTGTTCACGTACATTGTGTGTCCAGACTGGCCGTGTTCACCTACATTGTGTGTCCGGACTGGCCATGTTTACGTATATTGTGTGTCCGGACTGGCCGTGTTCACATATATTGTGTATCCGGACTGGCCGTGTTCACGTATATTGTGTGTCCGGACTGGCCGTGTTCACATATATTGTGTGTCCGGACTGGCCGTGTTCACATATATTGTGTGTCCGGACTGGCCGTGTTCACGTATATTGTGTGTCCGGACTGGCCGTGTTCACATATATTGTGTGTCCGGACTGGCCGTGTTCACATATATTGTGTGTCCGTACTGGCCGTGTTCACATATATTGTGTGTCCGGACTGGCCGTGTTCACATATATTGTGTGTCCGTACTGGCCGTGTTCACATATATTGTGTGTCCGGACTGGCCGTGTTCACATATATTGTGTGTCCGGACTGGCCGTGTTCACGTATATTGTGTGTCCGTACTGCCCGTGTTCACGTACTCTGGGTCTTCTCAACTTCTCCCCACACCTCCAAAAACCTTATTCATATTGAAGGAAAAGTCACGAAGGTTGTCATAGAATATGAGGAGGCTTGCTGCCTCCCTTATTTATAGTATTAATCTTAAGTTGCTTTATTTTACCTTGTGGCTTCTATGACCATTTTAGTAATTTTTGTCTAATTTGATCTTTATTTGTGACGCGTCATAGAATGAGAGCAATATAATCAAACTTCTAGAGTTCATTGTAGGTAATCATTGCGAGAAAATATTTTTAACATATATATTTTTATGAACTATTTTAACACACCTGATACTTTTCCTGCCCCTTAACCATTTAAATCCTCAGGTGATCCAAGTGTTTCCATAACTTGACGAATTACTTGAATTGCTTTCAAGATTTGTGTTGCAGATTTCAGTAAGGAATATCAAATCAAAATAACCTCAGTATTATCACTACTATGTATACACTCCTATACTACTATTACTACTACTGTACTATCGAAGGAGTCTCCGTGACGAAGTGGTAACTCACTCGCCTGGCATTTCGTGAGCTCTTAGGCCTGGGTTCGAATCCTGGCCAGGGAGGATTTACTGGGCGCCAGTCCTTAACTGTAGCCTCTGATCACCCAGCAGTGAACCTGGGACCAGATTCATGAACAAGTTACGCAAGCATTTACGAACCTGTACATCTTTTCTCAATCTTTGACGGCTTTGTTGACAATTATTAAACAGTTAATGAGTTCCGAAGCACCAGGAGGCTGTTTATAACAATAACAACAGTTGATTGGGAAGTTTTCATGGTTGTAAACTGTTTAATAAATGTAACCAAAGCCGTCAAACATTGAGGAAAGATGTGCACGTTCGTAAGTATTTGTGTAACTGCTTCGTGAATTTGGGGCCTGGTTGTTAATCGTTTGGTGGATCGTATTCCGCGGAAAACTATGATTAAGGACCTACCCGAAACGCTATGCGTGCTAGTGCCTCTACAAGAATGTAAGACCTCTTGTATATATAAATAAATAAACTATCATTGTTAACATTATTATCCGTCATTATTAACAGCCTTAGTTTTATGCTAAATCAGGCCTGATTTAGAATATAACTATTTTCTCTGAGAAATATTTTCCTTTCATTCCTTTTAATATATTTAGCAATTAATAGGCCATTATAAAACAAAGACATGATTCAAGACTTAGTATAGAAAATATTCTCTGGCAAACGCATTTCAATTTAAAATGCAATATACATTTTCTATATAATATATATTCCACACATTACCCTTGGCATTCGTGAAGAGTTATGTAGACGTCACTCAGGGCGTGATGTGGAGAGTCCTCACTACAGCCAGCTGGAGCTCCTGGCTGAGGCTGTGATGGGTGTTAGGGAACCTCACACGGTTCTCAGCTACTGCAAACACTACTGAAATTGATCTATAATTACTTAATTACTCAAAATTATTATTTATTGCTGAATTTTGTAATGTGAGGGCAGTAATTGTAACTCAGAGATCTTGTCTAGGAGATTACAGTCGTGAGAAAAGCATTACATAAATTTTGTAAACGTTTTCCAAGTACCTGTGAGTAGGGTAATGAAGAAAGTGGCCTTCTGGATCATAGTGGAGCGTCTGTTTGTCACTACTTCTGGAGGAGCACCATCTGTCACTACTTCTGGACGGGCACCTTCTGTCACTACTTCTGGACGGGCACCTTCTGTCACTACTTCTGGAGGAGCACCTTCTGTCACTACTTCTGGAGGGGCACCTTCTGTCACTACTTTTGGAGGGGCACCATCTGTTACTACTTTCCTTGGTAGGGACACCTTCTGTCACTACTTCTGGAGGGTCACCTTCTGTCACTACTTCTGGGGGGGCACCTTCTGTCACTACTTCTGGAGGGGCACCATCTATTACTACTTCTGAAAGGAGATCTACAAGTCACTACTTCTGGAGGGGCACCTTCTATCACTACTTCTGGAGGGGCACCTTCTGTCCCTACTTCTGTACGGGGCCTTCACCTTCTGTCCTTCTGTCACTACTTTTGGAGGGGCACCATCTGTTACTACTTCTGAAAGGAAATCTACAAGTCACTACTTCTGGAGGGGCACTCCGTCTCCTTTTAATGTAAGAATGTTTAGTATGACCTGGCAACATACCGCCAGTATTGTGTAGTTTGTCCTGGCGACATACTAACACCAGCATGTATAGTGTGTCCTGGAGACATTCTGACACCAGTATGTATAGTGTGTCCTGGCAACATGTCCTGGTGTGCCCCAAGAATTTATCAACACCAAAGTCATGGCTCACTTATCAGGTTCAGAGGATAATGCACCCCACAGATCCCGCGGGCTTTCCTCTGTGTTCATATCGCCCTGGCTAGGGGTAAGTTGATCATCAGCCTTATATGAACAGTTCACAAAACCTCTATATTTCTAAGTTCATATTTAACTCAGAAGGTTGATTCACTTTCTCTGATCAGCCACAACCTTCAGAATGTTGCGTCAGTTTTTTCTTGCTCATGTTCAACCCCACATCCCTCAGAAAGTTACAAATTTAATTCAATTTAAACGATTCTTTGCGGCGGGGATCGTATTCCAGGGACTTGCCCGAAACACTAGCGTACTAGTGGCTGCACAAGAATATAACAACTCTTGTATATATCCCTCCACCCCCCAAAAAAAAAAAGTGCGTCACTTATCTCTGTCAGCACCAACTTCCCGTCATAGAAAGTCTGCGTCACTTTCTCTGCTTCAGCCACTTCCGTCAGAAAGTTGCGCTCACGTTCCTCTGTTCAGCCACTTCCTGCCAGAAAGTTGCGAGTTGTATACCAGCTACTGAAGATGTGGTCTGGGCCACGCACACACAACACAACAACAGGTGCAGTTCCGCAGGCTACACTCCTCACTATTTGCTCATTAAAGGCTGAATGCAACGCTGTCTGTTTAAAAATATGTTGCAGCTACCTTGCAAAATTGACTACTGCTCTCCTTTCCTTTTTTATCATTCTTGAACTGTCTGGCAGAATAATGATTGATATACTTAGGCCTATATTTTTCCTTTCATGTTGCTTGTTTTGAAGTTCTGGCTAAGTAATCCTGCCTCAGCAATGACCAATACTAGTAATAAAACATGTGCCTATGCCCTATGATTTATGCGGTGTTTGTGTGTGTATGTCATCAAGAAAATGCTTGGGTAGAGGGGAAGGGAAAGGGGGGGGAAAGTGAAGAGGGGATAGGTATATTAACCCCATAACGGTAAATAATGCGATAGCTTACATGACTATAACTCAAGTAAGATAAATTTGCTCTTTTTAGGAAATTAACCAAAAATTTATTAAAACTTAAAACATGGTATCAAGTAAGATAAATATGGTAAAAAGTTTGTAAAATAGTAGGGATTCTCACTGCGGCTGACTGATGCCTACAGGTCACTCCTGAGAGGCTTCTCTGCCCACATTGATCTTGAAACGCCCCGTGTCTCCCTCCCATATGTACCCTGGGGGTACACCACCCATTCTGGCTACACACACACACACACC